>MJUU01052969.1:0-15278 GCA_002080025.1 Modiolus philippinarum | reverse complement strand
CCCCCCCCCCCCCCCCCCCCCGGAGTGGGGTATCATGCAGAATTCCTGCTTGAAAATGGTCTTGCGGCAGAATTGTCAATTCTTAACTACTGTCCTGTTTTGATTGTAAAATTACTGATTAACCTAAAAATGGTGTTTTTACTTAAGGTGGTTCGGGGTATAAGCAAAACCAAACAGAATTTTTTAATAGTTTGCAAACTTAATCCTAAAAATTCCACTTTCAGAAAATAATATAAAAATTGGAGGTCACGGGCCATATAAGCTCGCAATCTTTCACCGAAAATGGGAATTTTTCAGTTAAAATGTTATGGAAATATTATCATCATGTTACTTATTTCCAAGTACCCTAAATTTTATTAAAGGGCAAGTTGGGCATGTTATAGAAGCATTTAAATTGGATTATTTTACAATTCCAAGATACAGAATGTAAAAAAGAAAATAAATAAGAAAAAAGAAATAAATAAAGGGATCCTCGGCATAAGCCCTTTTTTATCTATAAGTTTCCACTTATACTTGGTCAGAAACAAAATGAAATGATATTAATCTAAAAAGATTAGTATATGTCTTGTTTTCAATTGTAAGTTTACATATTAAGCTGAAAACTGGTCTTATTACAAAAAATGATGCAATATGGATTGGTTTAAAAGTTATGTCAATTGATCGGTATTTGCCAGATGTAAAATTGTCATGGAATGAATCAGGAAAACTACTGGGAATAAATTTTAATTTGTTTAAAAATGATAATACTTTGTGCAATTTTTTAGAAAAAAATAAAAAACTAAGACGTATATTGAAGATGAGATCTTATAGTGATTTAATTTACATGGGCAAAGTTATATCTCCCTCATGCAAAGTTCTGTCCTTAGCTGATTTTGGCTTTACATCTTTAGACCATATTGGTTTTGTTCTCTATAAGTTTTTTTTAACATCTTTGAGTTTATGGTCTTCCAAACGTTTAGATTTTATCTGCACTGAGGAGACATATGCAGAATTCAAATTCACAGTAACTTCGGTATTTAGTCATTTGTTACCCGCACTGCGTCGATACCACTGCTGGTGGACTTTAGTCCCCGAGGGTATTCACCAGCCCAGTAGTCAGTACTTCGGTGCTGACCCGGAATCCGATTCTATTTGGAACCTTACAATATCTAATTTTTTGTAAATTTTGTTAAAAACCAAGGAGTATCTCCCTCATGCAAAGTTCCAAACGTTTAGATTTTATATGCACTGAAGAGACATAATTTGTCGAAATGCGTATATGCAGAATTTAAATTCACAGTAACTTCGGTATTTAGTCATTTTATAGTGATAAAAAATTAAGCTCTTCCGCGTTTGATTCAGTGTTTGACAGTCCTGCCTAACCCTCCATCCTCAATATTTCAAGAAGTACAAGGATTTTTCTTTAGTTTATATAGAATAATAAACCCGATAATATTAATAGAAATGAAATGATAAATGACTTGGAAAATGGAGGTTTAACGGTACCATTTAGTCAGTTGTTATTCACTGAAAATATCATGGTTTTATAAGCTTCTTTATCTCTTAAATCATTCTCCTTGGAAAACACTTTTATTAGGCTTTTTAGAAAAAAAAATATTGAGGGATATAGTTTCAATGTTAAATAAGAAAGGAATTGAGAGTGTATCATAAAAGCTAAATAGATTTTGGAAAGATATTTTAATCAACTACTCAAAACTTTATGATTGCGATCAAGAGATTGAAAAATATTCTATCACAACCACTTTGGTTAAATAAAGAAATAAAGGTAAGGGGGAGATGGTACATCGATAGTAGAATACTTTTTAATGATAAGCTCTCTGAAAACAGTTTTTTTTTTTAAGTTTTACGGAATTTATTAATAATTTTGATAATAGTCTCTCAACAAATTTTATCGAATATTATCTCAGAAAGGGAGGTGCACATCTACAATATATATAGAAACATTTTATCCTAAGCGCAATCCCAGTTAAGAGGAAAAGATAAATTAATCTCAGTGGAAAATGCGTTGGGTTAACATAATTAAAAAATAATAAGTATTTTCAAAAAACGATTCAGTGAAAATATAAGAGAAACTCATCAAGGGCACAGGAGAAGTGGTTTAATGATTTAGAATCAAACAATATTCAAAATTGGGATGAAATTCATACGTTGTCCTTTGCATTTACCAGAAATACGGTGTTTCAATTTAAACTGCCTCGTAAAATACAAGTTACTAACACCTTGAGTCATAAATATGAATTTAAAGAATCAGAGTTTTGTACCTTTTGCTTTGAGACACCAGTAACCATAAAACATTTTTTCTGGGAGTGAATACTTAAAAACGCTTGGCTTTCACTAAGGAATTATCTTCCAAACTATCAGATGTCATTAAGTATCAACATTTCAAATCTACTTTTGGGTATTGAGACTGGTGGCGAGAAAGGACTGTACATAACAAAATATTTTTTATTTTTTGTCTTGAATACTTTAACTAGATGGAAATGAATTTTTGAAATACTACATGAAAATAGATAAAATGTCGTGTCTGTACTTTAACTCCCACAAAAAGACATTTTCATAATCAAAACATGGGTGCCCTTAGAAGTGTTTTAAGGGGTTGAGCGAAACACAAGTAAAATTTTAATTTATTTAAAATTTATTTTGAAAATGTATTTTGAAATATAAATTAAGTGTGTAATAAGTGTATAATTGTATAAATCTTTGTTTGCTTTTATGACAATGTATTGTTCTCTTGGTAAATATTTTTAAATGTTATTATTAATACTAATGTTTCAGTTTCAAAAATAAACAATTACAAAAAAGTCAGGCATTTTAATAGAAGCTTTTTAGATTTGATTTTTACTATACAAAAAATACCGAGGTTGCATAAAAAACAGTAAATTTCGTTATGCGGTACACGTGTTTCAAGGAATAACTTCTCATCAGCAGCATTTAAATCAAATAAATAAAGGGACCAACATCATTCGTTATATTTTAACTCTACATTTCCATTCAAAGTTGGTCAGAAACAAAATGAAATAATAATCATCTAAAAGCTGACTGCTATTTGTCCAGTTTTTATCGTAATATTACTAATTAACCTTAAAACTGGTGTTGTTACTTAAATTGAATACATTAAGTGTTTTTTTTTCTCTCAATATAATGGATTGGAACATAGTAACTATTAGCCTACTATCTAGAACGATTTGGAAAAGAAGTCCAGAAAACTTATATCTTACCAACATTTTCTAGGTCCAAAGACCATAACTCCGTTAAAAATCCATGGACCGGAACCAAACTCACACTTGATATTTAACTCATGTTGGTAGAATCACCTACCAAATATTAGCTAATTACAAAATACCGAAGTTATTGTAAAATCAATTTCTACATATGGCCATTGCGACAGCTTATGTCTCTTCAGTGCAGATAAAAACTAAACATTTGGAAGATCATAAACTCAAAAATGACTATTGTAGTATGGGAAATAAGTCTGGGAAACTCGAGTGTGAATGACTGACGGACGAACTGACTGGCTGACTGAGTGCAAACCTAAAGACCTTCAGACGAAGCAACTAACAACTTTCTAAAATATTGGAATTAGACTGCATCTTATGATTTAAATAGAGTAAGTCATTGTTATATTAGGATGTTATCAACGCAATCAAAATCAACCTTAATTTTTAGCCTGATAAGATTCGTTGCAACAATAATATGACAAAATGTAAAAAAAATTATTTCTTCAAAAAATCTTTTAGCAATTATTTTAGCTCTGTGTAGATTCCACATAATGTTAAATGTAAGAGGCTTTTATGAGCCATTACTGCACGCTGAACATTTACAGATAGAATGCTCTGTCATGACTATCAAATGACCATTGTGGCAATATTGGTTTCCAATATGTCCAAGCCAACTTTGTTACAAAGTTTTCTTATATGTGTTCGAACTTACTAAGTGAAGTGTAGATATATGCAAAATATTTTCTGTAACTTAACCAAAGTACCCTAAATTCTATTAAAAGTTAAGTCGGCCATGTTAATAGAAGTATTTAGATTTGGTTATTTTGCAATTTCATGACTCAGAATAAAAAAATGAAAAGGAAAGAAAGAAATAAAGGGATCCACAGCGTTAGCTCTTTTTTATCTCTAAGTTTCCATTCATAGTTGGTCACACAAATCTAAAAATCTGAGTGCCAATTGTCCTGTTTTGATTTTAGTTTTACTTATTAACCTGAAAACTGGTAGTATTTCTGATATTGAATACATTGATACCCTGCTGTGCAATGATTGGTGTAATAAACTGTATGTAAAAATCGAAATTTCCCTGCGGTAACACATTTGTTCATAATTCTTTATTAAAATAACTTTAATGTCACAAATGTAATCTAATATAATGCTTATTTGCCGAACTTTTATTGGAAAATAAAAAGAACTTAACACGTTTTGGGGATTTTCACCTTTTCGATTAAGCTTGTTTTTTGCTTTTAAGGAACGTGTGCCTTTCATGTTAATAAGTCACTTATATATGCATAAATGTATGAAGAGCTTTATGTTAAATACTACGTGTATAGTTCAATTGGGCATTAATATTACAAACATTATTTAAAATGACACAAAACGATGGTGGTGGTTAATAGATAAATTTCAAATGAATGCCGAAGCAAGAACAAAAAAAAATCATTAATCCAGAATAAAAGTATGATAGTAATATATAACTTTAATATCCTTGTATGGAATTTCTTAAGGATCTACACAATAAATCTTATACTGAAAAATATATCTACGTTGTTATTCACCTGTGAAAATAACTCTTCCGGAATTGAATCCATCTTTTTTATTAGGAACGAACAACTTTACAGATTCTTCATTGTAGTAATATACAACGCCTCCATAAGGACTATTGATATCATCATCCCTCTGTGCAGATCCAATACCTAGGAAAAAGAAATCCTCTTCCGGTTTAGAGTTTTCCGGCTTTACTTGTACTTCAACTTTCAAGGGTACATATCCAATACCAAATTCAGATATAACATGTGAGTGTTGTCCATCTTGTGCTGTTAATCTATTCCAAACACTAACGTAAGGTGGTTTCAGTAAACATGTTCCCCATGTATCTGTTGCTCCTAGAAAGATCAGAAATGTTTCTTTTTTTAAGATTTCAGAATAAGAAAGTAAGTGAAACCGAACCGTCAGTCCCAGAATAGTCCGAAGACAATGAAAACAAGTTCATTGGAAACGCAAAGATACAAAAACTGACATCAAGGTAATACCTTTCCTCAAGGACGTATATTAAATATTCGTCCTTGCTTTCCTACATTCCCCCTTTTTCATCTGTAATAAATGGCAAGGTTGCATTTTTTATTCATTCAACCAGATATTTCTATACTTAACCTTTTCACTATTGGGTTGTTACGTCTCTTTCAGTTGTCTCATTTGTTTGGATTTTCGCCTTGCATACTTCTTTTATTTGAATCTGCCCTGAAGAGCTTTATGTTAAATACCACCTGTATAGCTCAATTGGGCATTAATATTACACACATTATTTAATATATATAAGAAAAAATGACACAAAAAGATGGTGGTGGTTAATAAATAGATTTCCAAATGAATACCGAAGCAAGAACAAAAAATCATTAATCCAGAATACATGGCAATATAAGGATCACATGCAGACAGAGAACGTAAACAACAAAGGGAAACGAACAGAACAAACCAAAACGATACAAAAATACTAACAATGAAAACCCCTTAAAACAGGACTGTCATGACCTGCTCCACATATGACACCCGTCACACAGCTCGTAAAATATGATGTTGAAAGAACTATTCGGTGGCTGTTTGGTTAATGCTATTTTCTAAACTTTAGTTAAAAACAGGTGTGTAGGGTGCTTGATTTTTCATATTGACAATACATTTGTCACATTTGGAGGAGCTATTTATCAACAGCATGATGGCATACCAATGGGCATGAATTTTGCTCCCCTACCCACACATTTGTTTTTTTATATAACTTCAAGACTGAATTTCTTAAGGGACTCCTCAAAGATAAAAAAAAATAAAAGATACTTGATTATAGACATATTGATGATGTTCTCTCTATTAAAACACACCTTTTGCTAAATGAATCCCATCGATATATTTTGTAGAAGTAGAAAACCATTACATCTAATAGTTATCTCATTGCTAAAATTTACGACAAAAGGGACCATTAAATTTGAAAATTTTCAATTTTCCAAACATGGACGGTAATATTCTAAATTCTTCTGCTTACGAAGTATATGTTTCACAGGTATTTCGTTACACGAGAGCTAACATTAATCATACAGACTTTCTAAAGTAGACATTTATCTTAATGACCGCCTTATTAAGCAAGGCTTCACAAGATAACGTATCATACGATCATTAAAAAGTTCTTAATAAGATATCAGTCCCTTGTTGATAAAATTAAAGCTTCGTTCCCAAGTGTGATTCAAGATTCTTTTTTTTTTATACTTAATACTGGGATGATCATTACTGTTCACTGTCTATGGTGTTTCAATTGCTGTTGAGTTACTACTGGACACTGCCGCAATGGAGGGGAGGGTTGGTGTGCTATTAAACCGGTTTAGCCCAACTTTTCATTTTTGAAATGCTTGTACCAAATCAGAACCATATTGTGGTCGACAATTTTCACCTGCATTGTCTGTTTTGCCTCTTGGACTTTCGCTCGTGACAATTCTGTTCTGTTATTTTGTTATTACCCTCGTTTAGACAAAACCAATGAAAATACATGGTACCTTTTAATTTCTCTAACCTTCAAACATTACCACAGTAAAAGTTTTAAAGAAAATTAAAAAATCAATTACACTCCTCAGTATTCAGTCAATAGCATGGAAAATCTGTAGAACAAACATGATTGACGAAAACAGAAATCAAATTCAACTTTGCTCGCAACAAAATATGTCACTACTAGTTTTGTTATTGACAACATCAAACAATTGTGCATATGGATAAAAAAAGTATTATCATACCGAACGCTATTTTTCACAAAATTTCTCCGATGCCACTGCTGGTGGACTAGAGGTCCCCGAGGGTATTCCCCAGCCCAATAGTCAGACTTGTCTGACATGAAAAAATTACCTTGTGTTTTATAGAAATTTACTGTTTGTCAAAATTCTAACACCTTAAAAATACTGAGGCTTCATTCCTTGTATGGTACTCGGTGGATACTTTGGCCTCCTTTTTCGCTTTTTTGATAATGAGTACTTCTTTGTTCACTTCCTTTCGATAATGGCTTTCCACTTTATTTGATTCTAATGCTGCTGATTAGAGGTTACTCCTTGAAACACGTGTACAGCATAACGAAATTTACTGTTCATTATGCAACTTCGGTATTTTAGTATTTCTTACCTTTTTACGACGTTCTTTCACGAATTACAGAAATTGCGGCTATGCAAATGAATATCATCATAGTCATTGTTACAGAGTGGTACTTTTTTGAGGGATGGGATCATTCGCTTTTTACGGGCGATACAGACAAGATATAGTACTGGAATATAAGTGACATAAAACACTTCCTTACCACGGCCTTGGAGATAAAGAACTGATTTTTCTACTGCATAACCAAAATGCTAGTATGTAACAGGCACGCCAAATTGTATTTATTGGCATTTCAAAACTGTGCATTGTCAGAAAATTTAATATCAACGAAAGAATACTGACGTAAAAACATTTGTAAAACTTTCTCTTCATTTCCTCACATTGCTTATATAACAAATTTAAAAAGAAATAGTTTTTAAATGTTTTTCATATCAAAACTATGGTGGCATATTTCTGCCAACACATAATCATATACATAACTAGTTAATTAAGTAGATATCTAGTTATCTAACTAGATAAATATCTAGATAATAAGTAGTTATCTAGTTAAATATCTAGATAACCTCTTAAAATAGAGGTGAATAATAATATAATAATGGCAGTTACAAGCGCTAACATGCATTTTTTCACGTTATGATATTAAAATTAACTAGTTAAATATCTAGTTAAATAACTAGATAACTACTTAATTAACTAGTTAAATATCTAGTTAAATAACTAGATAACCACTTAATTATCTAGTTAAATATCTAGATAATTTATCAAGTTAAATAACTAGATATTTATCTAGTTAGATAACTAGATATCTACTTAATTAACTAGTTATCTATATGATTATGTGTTGGCAGAAATATGCCACCATACAAAACAATCAACTTCGAAAACAGATATCATACTTTTCTTATTTTTTTACATTTTTCAGGGACATTTAGAATTGGTCGCCAACATTTAACTTAAAATAACTTGTGAAGGATGTAATACAGCCATTTGCATGTTTCAAAGAATTCACAGAAGTCAGCAGCTTTAGAAGGAGAAATAATGAGTTCATATTTTTGTCACATGCACTTGTGAGTTGTTTTACTGAACTATAATCGTCAAGAAATTGCTATTTATGTATATTTCGTGAGAAACACAAATAGAGCATCTAATTTGATAATATTAATATGTGTAGAGGGATGTAACCAGATTAAGACACCTATTCGGACCGTATAAAAGGTAAACAACAAAATTCCAAAGTCACTGTTAATTATTTTTTGCATATGCGCATTTCGACAACTTATGTCTCATCAGTGCAGATCTTACCAAAACATTTGGAAGTCCATTAATCGAAAAAAAAGTGTAAAAGCTAATAGAGAATCAATAACCCAAAGGATCTAAATTCAGCTAAGGACAGAGCTATGCATGAGGGAGATACTCCTTAGTTTTAAACAAAGTTTTGTAAAAGAAACGGTTTTCGGGTCAGCACCGAAGCACTGACTACCGGGTTGGTGAATCCCTCGGGTAATAATAGTCCGCCAGCAGAGGCATCGGCCCAGTGGCAATAAACAACAAAATACCGAAGTTACTGTTAATTTATTTTCTGCATATGCGCATTACGACAATTTATGTCTCATCAGTATGGATCTAACCAAAACATTTGGAAGTCCAATAACCGAAAAACGTCATAAAAGCTGATAGAGAACCAATAAACAAAACGTCTAAATAGAAAAGCCAAAATTCAGCTAAGGACAGAGCTATGCATGAGGGAGATACTCCTTAGTTTTTGTAAAATTTAAATGCTGCAAGTTTCAATAAAGTCGGTTTTCGGGCCAGCAACGAAGCTGACTACTGGGTTGTTGAATACCCTCGGGGACTAACAGTCCACCCCAAAAGGCCAGTGGTAATAAACAAGAAAATACCGAAGTTACTGTAAATTTATTTTCTGCATATGCGCATGTCGGGAACTTATGTCTCATCAGTGCAGATCAAACCAAAACATTTGGAAGTCCGTTAAGCAAAAAACGTGTAAAAGCTGATAGAGACAAAATAACTATAAGGGTTCGAATCTCGGATGTGTCAAGGTTGCGAGACACCTGCTCTAGCTCGGACGATTCACCAATTTTCCAACTTGGAACTTTCTTCCTCCAAAAGCATTTCGACCATGCAAGAAGCTCAAAATTGCTAAACGTTCGTTAATCTCATCGTCGGTTTGAAAGCTCGTTTAGAGCTTAAGTTCATTTTTTTTACTTTTTACGGGTTACAGTATAGGACCCCCATTCGGACCATGTAACTGCATCTTGTTACAAACCTAGTCGGGGTAAGGGCTGTTAAATGGCATATGCCTATATTAGGGTCCTTATCCAGTCTGTAAATCCCATACAGCCCGATACACAACTTACTTCCAGTTTGATTTCTTTGAACAAATCAATTTGTAAAATTGTGTAATATTTTCTCATTTTTTATTGTAGGCAGATGACGATACCAGTTAAAAGAGAAAAGTGAAGAAATTTATAGAAACAGACAAAAAATTGGAGGTTTCGACAACAGAAATTGCACTGCAATTGAACCCTTTCTTTAATTTGCAATATGCCTAAATGCGCATTTTTTAATTATCATTATAGAAACGTGTGCCTCTGTCGATTGCTGATCTTATTATTTTTATTTTTAACATTTAGATCTTGGATTTAAGACTTAATTTCCGAAATGGCCATACAGCTCATTAAAAGTATTTCTGTTGGAGTAAACATATTTGTTATTGTCTCATGTTCATTTACTCCATATCCTTTCGTCAAATATTTAATACAGGAGTTTGTCTTTTAATGCAGTGTGGAGTTGGTTAAACAATTTCCCGTGTTTTAGATGTATAATCTTTATTTTTCATAGGTATGGTGTACTTGTACATGAGACTATATCTTGTGTGTACACTTTGTTCAATTACTATCATCTAAATTTATGTAAATTCTAAAACCTAAGGTTTAGCTTTCATCGTAGTTTTGTTGTCCTTAGCTATATTTGATATTACTAATTATTCGGAATTCGATCGGTTTTATGCATTTTAAACATTTTTTGAAATTATGGATTTCCTATGTTTGGCTTCTAGTGCTGCTGGTGAGGAATTAATTTCCTAAATGGCCATACAGTTCGTTAAATTATTTCTGTTGGAGTAAACATATTTGTAATGGTCTCATGTTCATTTACTCCATGTCCTTTCGTAAAATATTGTGTATGACAAAGATATATATTGTTTTGAACTGCACACAATTTATTGTCATATACCATCAGATCTGTTTAGACAGATGAATCTAAGCCTCGTAAAAATAATTTCACATCATAATTTTCAATTTACCAACAAAAATAATCCCCAAGTGAACCAATATGATCCTCCTTATATATACTTTTTCATATCAATCTTTGTTCACTCATATCAAAATGTCATTCCCTTAATCTTATGTGTCATAAAATCAAATGGTTTGCAAAGGTTTATACCAAAACAAACAGGTGAAAGTTTCAGATAAAACGCCAAATATCTCTCCTCGAAACTAATATACAAATTCATATTTCTAAATAATTTTATTTAGATTTTTTAAAAGTATTTTATATCAATATTGTCATTTATCTTAAATCTCCTACAAGATGTTTTGATAAAGATTTCGGCCACTGTAACTAGAGTGGATAAAAACAAATACACATTCAATCTATTCATCTAAACGGATGTAAGATAAATATAAATTTTGCTGCAATATCCCCCCTTTCAAATATTCCATTGTCCGGGTTTCTACGGTGAATATAGGTAGGGAAAAGGCATACTTTGTGAATGGGAGTAATAATAAAATTACCGTACAGAGTCGTCAAGAGCCGAAGTCAATGAGACAAAAGGGCAAATTAGGCAGAAACCACTGGAAACAGTCGACCGTCATGGTCGTAGGCAGTTAAAGAAATGATCATCCCAGTATTAAGTAAAAAAGAATCTTGAATCAGAGTTCGAACCAAAACTTCAAACTTTTCCACAAGTGACTGATGTCTATTAAAGAACTTCTTCAATGATCGTATGGGGTCGAAATTCTTTCTTGAGGCCTTAATTAATATGGTGGTCACGAAGATAACTATGTCTAATGGGAAAGTCTGTATAATTTGTGATTGCTATCGCGTAACGACTCAGCTGTGAAATATAAGCAGAAAATATTATGTCCATTTTAGGGATATTGATAATTTTGAAGTCCCATTTGTAGTAAATTTTAGTGCTAAGACGACCATTCGTTGAATTCGAGGTGTAAGTCCAAAAAAGTTGTAGATCCAGTGTCTTTTTTTAGTTCCTTTATCTCTAGTTCTGACGGATATATTGATGAGATCCACTTTGCTAAAGATGCCTTATTAATGGAAAGAACATTATCAATATACCTTATTAATGGAAAGAACATCATCAATATACCAGCACATCTGATACTCTTCCTTTTAAATTGGTTCTGAAAGATACATGTGGATTCATAACTTAATACAACAATTTTTTTTTGAATCGGCAAAGGCCTTTTGAATGATACCTCTTGATTCGTGATTTTAGTTAATCACGAGGAAGTATGGAAAATCAAATATTTTGAGAGTATGTATTTGAGAAAATGATTGGGATTTAATATCTTCCAATAATGCCTTCGAATTTTTAAGCATCCACACGTGATTAAGGCATGAATAGATTCACAGTATTCTTGATGCCCGTCTTTAGCTGTAGACAAAATCTTAGTTAAATAGACAATACGACGTGAAATACGACTCCACATCCGAGAAAAAGAATACAGAGGAAAAACTGTTTAAAAAATGTTAGAGTTTCTGATCGACAATATTTTCAACAGACTTATCGGAATGGTCAAAAACTTTGCACCTCTTTTAGCCGATCTGTCTCTCAAATCATAAGAGGCTGAATTCACCGAACGGTTTCTTCAGAATAAAGATAAAAACAAGCCCAATCCTTTAATATCAGCTTTCGTTATATATATGATATTGTATTCAACCCTCACTTTGGTGATCTTTTTCATCTTATCTGTGCAGAAGAACTCGAAATCAAGATTCTACAGACACTTCCACATCGGCTACATTCTTTTCCTTCATCTTGAAATTCACAACAGAGGTACACTACAAACTAGCCTGTATGACAAACGGAATGACCTTACTTTTTTGCAATAGTCAACTTCCCTTTTCTTTTTAGCAATATTCCAACAGCACAAGCATACTGAGTTTACATCTCCCAGCTCATTCGCTACTCGAGGGCCTGTTGTCGATTCAGTGACTTCCTAGATAGAGCAAGGTTTACAACCGACATTACAATTTTTTGGACTTCAGTGGGATATCTGTTTCCAAGATGACAACAGATCTCTGCCTTTACAGCTGAAGTTGTTTTCCTCCTACTGGATTTGGCTTTACAACCGGTATTGATATTTTCAACACGACGGATGTCTTATAAGAAGCATGAAACGCTTACTCTACCGGCGCACCTGAACTCATCGATGGCTTATATTTGGTCCGTGTTGTTCACCTTCGTATGTGTGTGTGTCTTATGCCGTACTCATGTTTTTTGTGTTTGTTTTTTTTTTTTTTTTTTTTACAATTACCATTGTCCCTTGAGTAAGGAGGCGAAATGACCTGTTTACTGACAAATATGTTCCATCGGTTGTTTTTATATGTTGTTTCTGTTGAACCTTGAATAATATTGTGGGTCATTCAGGTGAATATGTGCATATGCCAAAACTTTATACACCGGGAAATGAAGGTTTTAGCTAAATTATACCACAGAATTGTCAGGAACTGAAATCCGAAGGGAATAATACGGAGTAGGTGCAAAACCACCGAAAAAAAAATGTTAACCGTAATAATCCTGACTTTGCACATGCATTTCAAAGGTAATGGTGGGAAAACTCGTTAAATAGCACTCCAAACCTTTCAAATGGATAATGTACCATCAATCCAAAAGTAAAGTTAAACATAAAAAAAATAAAAACAGATCAACAGTACAAAAAAAATCGAGAAAAGCGGAAGAGAAGATCATGCATTTCTTGGATAACTAACACAGTACTTTACCAATAAAAAGACTACAATCTGTACTGAAGAGACATAAGATGTCGAAATGGTCATATACAGAAACTAAATTCACAGGAACTTTGGTATTTATTTTAAATTAAATGTCGATGCTTCGGCTTGTGGACTGTTATTCCCCGGGATATTCACCAACCCAGTAGTCAGTACTTCTCTACTGACCCGAAAATAGTTCTATTTGGAAACGGAGTATATCCCTTTTGCATGGCTCTGTATTTAACCGATTATGGCTTTTCATTTAGAACTTTTGTTTATTTGATCTCTATCAGATTTTACAAATTTTAGTTTGAGGTTTTTCAAATGCTTTTAATTGATTTGCACTGAAGAGACAAAAGTTGTTCAGAAACTAAATTTAACATAGGTATTTCGTTATTCATAGTCTAAAGAATTATGTTATTTGTAGTCTAAAACAATTGATCATACCTGCTTAAAAATTACAAAAAAAAATTATTATATTTTTTTTTATTTTGCATTTAATTCATAATAATTATTTTTTTCTTATTTTTGTCGTTTTTCATATTCAATATAAAATCTAATGTAAATATCCCTCGAAATACTCGTTGGAACATGTTGAAATTAATACATTTTGTTATTATCTTCATAAAATTCTTCAAAAAATAGAAATCTTGACTTCTAAATTTCATATTTTTTTTAAATTACTAATTCACCAAAAAAAGCAAAAATCTTCAAGCATAATGATTTTTATATCTTTCGTTCTCCTTTCTGTAATAGTGCTGAAAAATTACTGTTTTTGCAACTGTAGAGAAAAATCTTTCAAACAAGCTCTATTCCACTCTTGTTTTTGTACACATTCAATTAATAATCGTTTCTGTTATTTTAAAATTAGAACCTTTTGGGCAAAAATCGACGTGCTTGTTCTCGATAATTGAAATATAAAATACATAAGAAGAATCGATTTTTCAAAAATATCTAGAGAGAGAAAAACAGAAAATAAACAAGTGGCACGTCCCGCCTCTTATTTAGTAAATGTAACAAAAACATTTAAAAATTCAAAAATTGTGAATTTAGTGAAAAGACACAAAATTCCGATACATGGACTAAAAAGAAGTGAACATTTTTACAATATATGAAACTATAAAAATCGTGGAATATTCAACATGTTCATCAAATAACTGTAACTATAAAAAAAGAAAGGAAATGGGGTAAATGTCAAGGAGACAACATCCCATAACCAGGTTAAAACGACCCAAAACAAGGTATCTAGGGTCACCGTACGGTCTTGTACAACACAGTGAGGAACTTCACACCGTTAAATGGCCCCAAAAAAGGTAAACAATTGAATAAATCAATGGAAACAAACCACATCAAATAACCCGGAGATCAAGAAACTAAAATTTTATAAGAAGACAAGGACAAGCCAATGACCAACATATTCCTGACTTGAGACAGGCGCAAAAATTGCGGTGCTGTTAAACTCGTCACTATCCAAACCCTCCCCTATGTGTAGTGAATGGCTAAAAATAAATACAAACTAGAGGCTCAGCTACAGAGCCTGTATCGCTCACCTGACAAAATGCTGAACAGCAGGATTTTTCGATGTTCTGTATGGTGGCCATGTTTTTTATGTGAATTTCCCATAGGACCAAAATAAACCTTGTTCTGTGCTGGCAGCCATGTTTTTCATTGGATCAGAACAAAATGAGCAATCTTTGTTCAGGACCTTCTATACATCTGTCCTGTAAAGTTTGGTTGAATTTGCTTCTGTAGTTTCAGAGGAGAAGAAGAAAATGTAAATTTTCCCACAGGGCCAATGTTAAACTATCTTCCGTGCTGGCGGCCATGTTTTTATCAGATCAGAACAAAATGAGCAAACTTTGTTAAGGACCTTTAGTACATCATTCCTGTGAAGTTTGGTTGCAT
>MJUU01052966.1:0-13419 GCA_002080025.1 Modiolus philippinarum | reverse complement strand
TGTCTCTATTACCTTGAATTTTGTTAAATGGTCTATTATGTACACAATGTACATCAATAGGAATGAAAATAACCTTTGTTATACATGAAAGATTTTCAAGTCCCTCTTTTGATTAACATTTTTAACCTTATGGAAGCTGGCTGGCCACATTTTTGTATTTTTGTTGGATTTTTTTATTTCTCTGGTAGCATACATTCTAAGCATTAGATACTTTTTTGCCCATGACCCCCCCCCGCTATATTTTGTTCACGATTTCATTTAATACATCTTTAGCAGTATTCAGAAAAAAATCATTTAATTCTATCTATTTTGTAACATTGGTTCTTTAACAATCATATTTAAGAATTTTTACATTGGGTTTGAGCATGTTTGGCATAATAAGGGTTCCCCCTTCCGAAAATAAACTAGCCTATGCTTTACGGAAAAAATATGAACAGGAAACTATATACCTGTCTAAATGTTTGCAAGACTTAATTTTAAACTTCTTGTAAATTAAGAATTTCCACTAAATCCATAACCAGAGCAGGAGTTGTAATGTCAAGCTAAAATATGTGAAAATCGACATTTTGGGGTCTTTTGTTTGCATCAAGACAATTATAAAAAATCTAAAAGCTTATTGCACATCTGCAGCATAAATGCAAAAATTCTATAACAAAATTAAACCACTTAATCCAAAAATGTAAGAGGAGTTCCACTGACAACGTTCATCTAACGGACAGACAGACGGATGGACAGACTGTCGGGACAAAACAATATCCCTGCCATTTCTTCAGAAAAGTGAGGGGATAATAATAACAATGAGTGATAAAGTATAACAGCCAATTAAGGCACTATATCCAAACATACATAATTGTACCTATAAACGTTTATGTTCTACTAAACATACTCAAAATAAGAGCTTGGTTTCAAATGCAAGACCATATTACATGTGCATGATGGATTGTAATACATGTACAAGAACAAAAAATACTGCAAAATACCACATCGAGGAGAACCAATGAAATGACTGGCTTTTATCAGAAATTTGCATGAAGTATAATAAAACCTTCTACCCCTTGAGTCCAGCATACACCCAAATTTTAGATGAAGTCCAGAGTCCATCTTTTTATTATTTTATTTTCTTTTTTGGAAATTTGAAGTACAGGTAAAAATGCTATGACTTTTGAGTTGGTGTAGTCCATGGATTCAAGTGGTTAAGACCAAAGTACGCCTAAAATAAGGCAAAAGTCTCAAGTCCAAAAAGGGGGTAATATCCTCTATTGATACTGTTCTGCCTTTCAATTGTTACAAAGGAGAGATAACAGTTCCATACCTGTTAACCCTCCCACATTGCGAGGGAGACTTCCACTAACTCATCAAATCTCCCACTTTAGAAGGTTCTCCCTCGTGGGAGACCAAACTCTCCCACACAGAGAAAATGTCTCTCACAATCTCCCACATTTGCAAAATAACATCATATTTTATGAAAAAATTGTTTTTCCAATACAAAAATGTTTATTTTACTACTTTATATTTACTAAAAACAATAATTATTTACACAGTACGACAAAAGAAGCCACCCAAAGATGTTATTTTAGTTAATTAATCCTGTAATGGCATTTGCTAATTACTCTATTTAGTAGACATAAATAACCACATTGGTTTGTAATGAATAATAAAGAGACATTTTAGAAATACTTTGTAAACTTTCCATATTTGAAGCAAAGAGATTTGCTTCCATAATTATACTATCATTGTACAGTATACTCAAAAATCACTTCAGTCGACCGTACATTGATAGTGAATCCTTGTGGTTGAAGTTTGGGTTAAGGATATTAGAGAATAAGAAATTTACATTTTAACATGGGAAAAAGCCAATCTCAATGGTTTGAAATGCCTAACCAGTTTGTGCCTTTAGCCGCTATTGATAGACTCTAGACTAGAAATCAGTCTTAGACTAATACAATTGCAAGTTCTGTCTCGCTAGTTAAAATTTTACCCTTTAGTTCGAACCTGTACATGTAGTATATTATACACAGGACCTTACTAGCCCCTCTGATCTGGTGAATCAAAAGGTTTTTTACACCGACTGCCTAGTTCAGTCAGAGACATAGATTCTGTATGTCTCTGGTTTCGTAGGCAGTACGGGTATTTCATTTGTGCAAACAGGCTGTGATTTTGAAGGTGGTGTTTTTTTTTAGCTAGAGTAGCCCAGTTGAAAATGTATGGATTTCCAGCTTTTTTCTAAATTTTTAAAAGTTTATTTTTCTGGAAAATTTCTTGTTTCATATATTGTGTCTGGAATTGTTTATTTTAGTAAGCAATTTGTCTGGAAAAATTCTAGGTTGGAAATCATAATTGTCTGGAAAATGTCTGCATTAAAGGATTTTTTACTGGAAATTTTCATTTTGTAAGACGATTTTTGCCTGGAAATCCAGCGTCTTCCATAGGGGGAGGATGGATTATTTCTGGAATAGCCCATTCATCATTTAATGTATCTATACGTTTGTGTGATTATTAGAGATATTTAAATTTCCCAAAGGGAGACATTTTTTTAGGAGAAACTTAGACGTACATGTCGAAAACACAAGAGGAACATTTGTAAATTTAGATTTTTACCCCCCCCCCCCCGGTTTTATTGAAGTTTTAAAGCTATTCAAAATACTGCATTAAAAGAAGTTCAGAGACATATTTTACATCCATTTAAACTTGTTAAACTTCAAGATGAAGAACATCGATAAGAGCGTTGTTCCTTTGCTTGTTTTATCATTCATTTGTATATAATTAAAAGAAAATTAATTGATGACGCGATTGTTAATTTGAATTGCAGGTACACCTGATACAACAACTTTAGAAACCACGGTTACAACAACCCAAACAGGCATGACAAGTACCATAACACCAGTAAATGACATTATTACAACTTATGATATCACTACAATTGCTGACATAAGTTCGCTCAGTACTGATTCTAAGACAACAATAAATGATATTCTAATATCTAATGAAGTAACAGAATTGGAAAACATGACGACGTTCGATGATATGCTAAAAACTGATGAAATCAGAAAAATCGAACGTCTGGCAACGCCCGATAATATGGCAATAACTGATGATTTCACACAAATCGATAGAATGACAACGTTTGATAATATGGCGATAACTGATGATATCACAACAATTTATAATATAACAACTTCCAATGAAACGCCAACAATATATATAACAAAATCAAATGATAAAACGAGTGATATATCAGCGGATAGTGATCTGCTAATAACTGATGTCAACGGAACCGAAATAAAGACAACATCCGAAAAAATGACTATGATTGAAATGATGAAAACCGGTGTGATGAATACTGATGATATAACAAACAATACTCGGACGACTTCTTATGAAATGAGAACACCTGTTGATTTTAAAACAGGTGGTGAAATTGGAACATTTAACACTACAAAAGCAGATACAGCAACAACTGATTATGTCATAGTGGATTTTACAACAGAAACTAGTGACGCAGCAAAAGATAGTGATACAACAACTAGTAAAAAAACACTTAATATGTTGACAAGTACTGATCATTTAACTTCTGACATAACTGTCCAAAATACTACAACCCTTATAACAACAAAAAGTCATCAATCTGATTACCTAATTCATACGACATCAGAAAATAGAATATATAATGACTGGTCAACAGCTGACGATCTCACATCTACAGATGAAACAAGTAAAATGATGCAAAGTAACTCTTCAGTTAACATCAACAGTAAATTAAGCTCACAGAAAGGTAAACAATGTTTTGCTTGGCTTCGAAAAGTAGACTAAAATATGGTAGAAATTTTGATACAAAACTTGGTTATTTTCGTAATTAGTTTTTTTAACCATAAAATTATATTTATTATTTTCTAATTGCTGTTTACAATGTACTTAGTTGTACAGTATTAGACTAAGTATCCCCGTACAGTTAGTTATTGAATACCCAGAGAGAATATTCAATAAAACTTACAAGTATCTAAATTGATAGTTTACACTATAAAAAATATATAGAATACTTAACTATTTCTTGAACATAAATGACACCTTGTTTGTCTTCAAGTGAAATACTGTAGAATTTATTTGTTTATTTTTATGTGAACTAACACGAAATTGAGCGCTTTTCCCTAGAAATAAGTTTATCTGGATATTTTACGGTGCTGTCAGTTATGGTTTGACTTTAGTTAAATGTTTATTGATTTTTGCTGGAACACGTACTGCACTACATGAAGAGCGGTTCGTATTATTCTTCCGTGGGCGACAATAGTAACATTTTCAGGAAATTTACTGATTTAAAACAAGAACTCAAAGTGAAGTCATATAAATTGTTGAAGAACTTAATCATTTCATTCCCAAAATAAGTGTGAAATATATTGATGACCAATTCCCTTTCAAGCTATACTGAGTCAAAAAGACCCACTGTGTTAACATTTCGAATTTCAACACCATTCATAGAAAATCAGGAAAATATTTGTAAAAATTCTAGAAAAAATCATTCTTAACTAAATTAAAAATTCTTTTTTTTTTTTTAAAAACCTTATTCACCCAGTCTGGAGATATTACATGACATAAGTTTTAACAATATTAACCAATCATATTTCACGTTTGGTATTCACTGTGAATCTGAATGTAGGGTACACAAAATTTGAACTGGTTCCCGCAAAGAAATTAGTACAGTACTACATACACATGAACCCTGCACATCAAAACAATGAAGAAACGTTGATATATTATCATAACAAGAATACCAAATACACCCGTGGTGATGTAATTAAATTGTCTACGTTTTCGAAGTATCAACAATATGGTAGGTTGTAATTGAACCAATGTACTGAAATAAAAGGGGATGGTACCTTGAGCTTCATGTCCCAGGTTATTTACATTTAGCAAGATTGTAGAAAATCTACTGTTTTAAAAAACAGACTATTGTTTTTCCCTTTCGTATATATTTATGATACTTCTGTTTTAAACACATTAAAATGTTAATCTTTTTTTTTGTTTGGTTTGACAGAAAATGCATCTTGTATGTTGAAAAAAATATCAATGTAAGCATGTGTTCTATATGATAAGAGTGTTCATCAAACATTTTGTAGTCAATAAAAAGATATTCCAGGCTAATTATATGATCAACAATTTTCAAAAAGAATAGAAGTTTTGTTTTTATAGCAATCCAATATCCTTAATTGTACTTACTATGAGGTATGAGCTTAGCTCATCGTTGAAGGCCTCATGGTGACCTCAAGATGAAGAACAGCAATAAAGGTGTTATTCCATTTCTTGGTTTTTCATTTGTAGAGACTTTTCTCATTTGCATTTACTCCATATCCCTTCATCGCTTATTATAATCATCTCTTTGATTACAGTAATCACACAAATTGTTCGTTGATATTTTCCAATTATGTAATAATACTTTTATTTGATAATATTATATGAAGAAGTTTCCATCTAAACATTTTATATTTGTTCATATCCATATATTTAAAAATGAATAATGATGTATTTTCTATTTGAAAACTTAGATGGTTATTAAATTGTCATAATTTGTTCTTTTTTGGTTGTGTACTGTTGAATTTGTCGTTCGTCCAATAGACTTTGCTTCATGGCCTCTCCATATAATATACTTCCGATTTTTTGTTACCAATTTTTATATATTCAACAAACTACAATGTATAAAATTTTCTACTACATAAAAGAACGTTATTACATAATGCGTTATTACATAATGCAACGTACAATTTACAAATAAAATAATAAGATTTGAATGGACATTTGAAAAATAAAACATACAAATACATGGTAATGTTCAGCAAACCATTCTTATATATTTAATATTTTTCTGGTTTCTTTGTTCTTGTTTTTTTAGTTTTTGAAAATATTTTTGTTTTTTTTTCTCTTTTTTCAAATTTTAACAACTAACTCTACATATGATTTAAGTAACGATAACATTCCAGTACAAATGAAAAAAATGTTGTCTGCGGTATTATACAACCGCAGTAGAATATCGAAGGAACAATGGAAGGGTATTTACAAATATCGAAAGTCAAAATATATGGCCAAAACGAGAACACAAAAACAATGACGTTCGACACCCACTAAGCACAGAACCCCCCCCCCAAAAAAAAAACAAAAAAAAAAAACAAAAAAAACCCAAAAAACCACAACATTGAAAAGCAAGGCACTCACAGTGTGAACTCTCATGAAACTGAGAGTGACATCAGTATCATATGAAAAAAAATACAATACTGACATTGACAACTGACTGATAGAGAACAGATGATCATAAGGACCTAAAAAAGTGTAAAAATGAGCTACTGGAAAGTTTGTGCGAGTGAGATACTCTTTCGAGTTGTGAATTTCAAACATTTTACATAATTGAATTCATAATCTGTCGGTATTTAAGTCAGCACACCAGTATAGGACAGCTAACCATTCAATGGACCAAACATTAATATTCTAAATGTCATTTCGGGGTAAGGATATTATGGCTAGTTACAACTGGCTCAAAAAAAGAGTGGTTACATTTTTGTTAACATGTACAAGAGTATTCTACTAAAAACTACATATACTATGGTTAAAAAGAAAACACCTGGTGGCAAAAAAGGAGATTTTATTTATTTCTTTAAACTAAGTAATTAATGCAAGAATGGAGGAATTTTAGGAATACACAATGTTAACCATATCAATCTGTCTTCATCTGATATAGAAATAAATTTTCAGGTTGTGCACTTTATTCAAATTACTTTAAGCCATAGGGCAGTGACTCGAAATTTGTAAGAAACATGTCAGATATGTTATTTCTAGCTCAACCGAACAAAAGGGTCTTAAAAGTAAAGCAAAAATCAGCTAAGGACTATGCTATGCGAAATGGATTTATTGCATTAATTTATTTATTAATGGATATTTAGATCCTTTTGGTTATTTGTTCTCTGTCAGGTTTAACATGTTTTTGGTTAATGGCCTTCCACATGTTTTGGTTTGATCTGCACTGATGAAACATAAGTTGTCGAAATGCGCATATGCAGAAAATAAATTAACAGTAACTTCGGTATTTTGTTATTTATCGTCCTTTTATTTCAGTGCATTGTACCTGTCTCACGTCCTTGTTTTGTCTTTGTTTTTCTCTGTTGCCGTTTTTTGCTATGTCTTTGGGTTTCGATTTTTGTGGTCTTCGCTTCCCTTGTTCCGTCGGTATTCTACTGCCGTTGTTTGCACAAATATAATCTGTGTGAAAAAGAAAGAAAATGGGTTAAATGTCATGGAGACAAAATCATTGTAAAGCATGGTTTGAACCTAAACTGTAATGTAAGGATCCAGAATCCCCCTTTAGTTATTTAACCAAAATGACTTAAGGTAGATAGATACTGTTGCACTGCGCAATTCAATTGCGCATTAGCAAAATAAGAGTCGGATACGGGGTAAGCTTGATTTTCGGGCCGGAACAGGAATTTGACGGCTATTCCTTTGTGACGTCATAATTGAATGACAGATGTAACACGTCATATTTCATTTACTTTGCCGCGAATTAACTCCCTTTTCCCGTAAATAATGTTTAATCCGGAAACTTTGTAAAATATCTCCGTTAAAAGCATGATGATATATACATTTTTTAATTGTAACCAATAAATTACATCATAAACTATCTGTCCACAAAACTACATCAAGTTCTCATGGATAAAAAGTTTATTTCTTTTAAGCTAAAAATAGCCTTTCCATATTTGACCCGTGCATTCTTTATAAAATTAGGTGACAAAATGGCTAAAAATGAGCAAACTTTGATCTAAATTCTAGAAAAAGCAAGCTTGGTGACCCAGAATTTGTATTACAGATTTCGGGTTAGTAGGATTGGTTCTTCAATTGTGCCGACTTACAACAAAATCTCATGGATTTAAATATTACTGTCTATCTACCTTAATACTGAAGTTTCTGATAATTTAAATTCTGCATATGCGCATTTCGACAACTTATGTCTCTTCAGTGCAGATAAAATCTAAACGTTTGGAAGACCATAAACTCAAAGATGATTAAAAACTGAGAGAGAACAAATAACCAATATGATCTAAATGTAAAGCCAAAATCAGCTAAGAACAGAGCTTTGCATGAGGGAGATACTCCTTAGTTTTCAACAAAATTTACAAAAATTTAGATATTGTAAGGTTCCAAGTAGTATCGGCTTTCGGGTCAGCACCGAAGTACTGACTACTGGGCTGGTGAATACCCTCGGGGACTAACAGTCCACCAGCAGTGGCATCGACTAAGTGGTAACAAATGACTTAAAATCGAAGTTTCTGATAATTTAAATTTTGCATATGCGAAAATTCTACAGAAATGATGCATTGAACAACGGTAGGTATTCTCCGTTTCCGTTATATAATTAGCAACGTCTTAAATCCAAAAAAAAAAAATACACATGTTGCCTTAAAACAGTAAATATCGTTATGCTGTACACGTGTTTCAAGGAGTAACCTCTCATCAGCAGCATTAGAATCAAATGATATGCAATGCCATGATCCAAAAGTAGTTAAAAATAAGAACTCATTATCAAAAATATCGAAGAAGAAGCAAAATCCAGTACCAAGGACATCTGCCGAGTGCCATATACTGAATGAAGCCTAAAAAAGTTAATTTAGAAAATTGAACTCCCAATAGATGATAAAGATTTTGAGAATTAATGTTTATTATACTTCTTCATTAAAATGTCTATCTTGAAAAATATCATTTTCCTTCAACAGTAATCAAGATGCAAAAAAGTATGAAAATTGATTTTCGGGATAGTTTTTGAAATCTGAACAATTATATTATTTTTTTTCCAAAATCTTTATTGATGTTTTAAACAATGGTATACTTTGAAAGTTACACTGTAGCCACTCATTGTTGACTTCATAACATTTACTTTAGGTTATTTCGATATTTTTTCAGGAGTGTTAGAGTCTGTTCAAGTATCACTGACGAAGATAGTTGCGGGGCCAGTATTGGGAGTAGTTGGTATTGCTGCGATAGTAATGAGCATTGTCCTTTGTACAAAATATCATCATTTTCGTCATAAAGCGTATGTATATTTCACGTTCGATTTATTTCCAAAAATGTAAACAAATGGTCAGGTGAGACATATTTATGCTCTGAATGAATATATAACTGAACGAATAAAACAACGGCAGTAGAATACCGAATGAACAAGGAAAGCGATGACTACAAAAATCGAAGTCCAAAGACATGGCAAAAACGGTAACAGATAAAAACACAGACAAAACAAAGGACGTGAGACAGCTACAGTTCACGGAAATAAAAAGATAACATTAAGAACTAAGGCACTCACAGTGTGAACTCCCAAGAAAACCGGGAGTGACATCAGGTGCTCCGGAAGGGTAAGAATGTCTTGCTCCGCTAGCGGCACCCGTCACACTATCAGTGAGTCAATCCAGGGTTGAGTCAAATCCGTTTATGTCAAATCCGTGAAGACGTGAAATCTAGCTGAAAATGTTCATTTTCATTTGGGACACAGACACGTCATATCTGTCAATGATGTCATGGTGACGGTAATAGAATTTCTGAAGGGATGAAAGTAACAAAGACTGAACAAATCCCCGACTTAGCAGCTTTTGGGAATCAACTGCGAAATGTACACTCCATAGGGTAGAGAGGTAGGTATATTGCTGCTCAGAAAGAGAAAGTTCACAATTTGGAAGTTAAAATCATCACGTTTGTCATACAGCTTAGATTTCAAACGTCCATTTTCGTCAATGTAAATTAAAAGATCTAAATACGAAGGCGAAGTAAGTGTATCAGTAGTCTCTTTAATTTCAAGCTCATTGGGATAGATCTGGTGTAAATATTCCTTGAATATTAAGAGGATAAGTCATGAATGTGTGTTAATGTTCATATTAGTTTCTGGAGGTGGCTATTTTGAAAAATCTTAGTCTCTACGGTCCGAATCAAATCACACAACGGCAGTAGAATATCGAAGGAACAATGGAAGCGATGACCACAAAAATCGAGGTCAAAAGACATGGCAAAAACGGCAACAGAGAAAAACAAAGACGAAACAAACATTTGGTAAACATAAATTTAAATCTTTGCAATGTTCACAGTCCTTTAATATTTTGACTTCATCTTAAATAAACAATGGAATGATATTTAACTTACACATTATAATAGCTACAGTATGTAGGTTTCATCATTGTTTATTATCCCCGTTTTTTTTATAAATAAGACATTTTATAGCTTTTTTGTATTTCTTTTTTCTGAAATTGCTGCATTATTTGAATTTACAAGGGACAACTAAAGAACATTTTGCAATGTTATAGCAGCTTATTTTACTTTCCATTGCGTTTAGGCTCATATAAAGTCAAATCATTTTACATGTACCTGCATTAGGAAATAAAGGTCAATTAGCTTGTAATTGAGTGGAATATTGTAAAAAATAATTTTCTACAGATGGTTATTTCGAAACCGTAAGTGGAGATCAAATAAAAATCTCTTGGTGATCATCATAAAAAGTCACAAATCTTCTCAATTAATATGATATTTATTTAATCTCGATCAGCCTTATACAAATAAATCATATTCATATTTCTCATGTATTGTCAAAGTATACATTTAGTGTATTTAAAAGAACTTCAAGCGTCTTTGTCCTTGGGCACTGAAAATACTTTATTTATGACGGTTCTATTTTTCTAACATTAGTGATACCTTATATAATTTGTTAGTTATCAATCCGATACCAAATATAAGTGCCTACATAATGATTTCATCTTTCAATGGATTTTACATCTCTATGATATTATAAAACTTTGACAGAGAAAAAATGATTGAAGAGCAAATAAGAACTCCCTCAATTAGTAAACATCGTGGTTTTCCAGTGGAAAAATACTTCCAATTTTCTTTTTCTATTTTTTTTTAATTCAAACGTAAAATTAGTCAAATTTATTTTTTTTTTTTATTTTTTTATTTTTTTTTTGTAATTTTCATATTTTTACAGACACTACAGACAGTACAAAACAATTACAAGACAAGACAATATGTATTGACAGGATGTATACCAAAGGCTTAATTCTAAAAAAGAGAAAAGATAATTTACGTACAAGTGTGAAAACTGGATCTAACTGCACACTAGTATAACTAATAATGACCAATATTATCTAATATTTTAGCCCATTTTTCATCATGTTTTAGTATATCTCCTGAAGCTAGTGCCCAATATTTTTCAATTTTTTGTCTGCTTTTTAATTTAGCTAGTTGGACCACTTGCAGCAATGGACAAAATATTTTGTAAATAACAGCAGAAAGTTTATGATCTCGAATGGAAATTCATCTAGATCTGTTATTAGCACTGTGTTCTCTTTATTCAGTTGAATGGATATTTCAAATATTTCTTCTATCCATCTGGCCACTTTATTCCAGAATTCTTGGATTTTAGGACATTGCCAAATGTAATGTAAAATTGAATCTTGAACTACTTTACAAAAGTTACATAGACTGGAATCTTTTATACCAATTTTAACCAAAAAAGTGTTTGTAGGCAATATTCTATGTAGTAATTTAAACTGAAAATTTAATAATTTGTAGTCAAAAGTAATTTTTAATATATTACTAAATACAGTTTCCAGTTGGATATCACTTTCCAATTCGGATTTCCACTTAAATAATCCACTTATATTGTCAAGATCTAATGCTGATGGCATGAACTCTTGATAAATTTCCTTTGAAAGGCTCTTTGAACTTAAAATTTTATTCTCTGATGTACAAGTACATGATTCTGTGGTATTAGTTCCGAAGTTAACGTTTTTGCTTTTAATTAATGATACGAGACCATAGTATCTGAGGATATTAATCCTGCAGTTAAATTGGTTCCTCATCTCATCAATTGTTTTAAATTTGCCATTTTCCTTCACAAGATCACTTAGGTGCATAATACCATTATCTAGAAATTCTTTATAGAATAATGTCTTTCCTTTAATTTTAAGCAAAGAATTGAACCATATAATACTATCACCTTGTAAAGTTTCAATTTTCTTAGATTTTAATTCAAAAAAGTATTTCAATAAGTCTTTCCAAAATTTGCTCTCAAGAGGAACATTTTCAATATCTTCTGGCCTTAAGTTACAATTGAATATGACGTCATTAGCTAGTATTGGGAATCTGAGTTGAACTATACTTTTCCAGGAACTCTCATATGAAGAATCTAATAGTTTACGTAGCCAATGGAATTTTACTGATTTACTATAAGCATATATATCTGGTACATTTAAACCCCCTTGTACTAGACTTAGTAGGACCACAACACGCGGAAGTTTAGGTGGTTTATTATCCCATAGAAAGTTGAAAATGACTTTATCAATTTCTTTAAAGTATAAGCCTCCAGGGTTAGGTAAGATTGACAACAGATATGTAATTTGTGGAATAATTAGACTTTTAATTATGGTCACTTTTCCAAATAAGGTCAATTTCCTTTTGTTCCAGGATTTCACAATATTTTTAATTTTTTGTTTCTTTTCTTCAAAGTTTAAACTTATAAGATCTTCAATATTTCCATTAGTAGGTAAAGTTATTCCCAAAACTTTAATTTTATCTAAAGTAATTTTCATTCCCGGTGAAAAGTTATGAGTATAAATTTCCATTCGAGATCTTCCATGTGGAGCTAGCTCTGATTTATTATAGTTTACTTTTAAACCACTGATATGAGAAAAGTTGTCCAACATCTTTACTGTGTTTCTTATTGAGTTTTCACTTCCATCCAATACGATTTGTGTGTCATCTGCATATTGACATAATTTAAGTTCTTTTTAAATTTAAAACCTTTAATATCTTCAGACTTCCTGATTAAAATAGCCAAAATTTCAGCACATAAGAGAAAAAGGTTAGGAGCTATAGGGCAGCCTTGGCGAACGCCACGTGAAACTTTAAAAAATTCTGTGGACCATCCCGTATTCAAAACGCAACTAGAGATGTCATTAAAAAATAATTCTATCCATTGCTGAAATGATGGACCAAAGTTAAAGAAAATTAAACATTTCTTTAGAAAATTCCAGCTAATCGTATCAAAAGCTTTTTCAAAATCAATTGATAGAATAATGCATGGAAGATTCCCCTCCTCTGCTAGATCTATAACTTCCAGAAGACAGACTTCTAATGTTATCTCCTATATATCGACCCTTCATAAATCCACATTGGTTTTCATTAATAATTTTTGAAAGTACAAGTTTGAGTCTGCTAGAAATACATTTTGCCATAATTTTATAATCTACATTTAGAAGTGATATTGGTCTCCAATTTTTTAAATACCTTGTGTCTTTGTCAAATTTAATTGACAACTGGGTCAGATTATTGATTGACATTCATAAAGACAAAAGCGTTTAAGCATTGGTGATAAATACGACATTAAGTAAAGCAGATTGTCATCTGGGA
>MJUU01052961.1:39080-62781 GCA_002080025.1 Modiolus philippinarum | reverse complement strand
AATTACAGAAAGTTGAAGTATCGCGGGCATCAATATAATATCGAATGAGGAAAATCTGCTTTTTCTTTTATATTTTAGGTAAAATTACAGAAAGTTGAAGTATCGGGGGCATCGATATAATATCGAATGAAGAAAATCTGCTTTTTCTTTTATATTTTAGGTAAATTTACAGAAAGTTGAAGTATCGGGGGGATCGATATTATAGAGAATGAAGAAAATCTGCTTTTTCTTTTATATTTTAGGTAAAATTACAGAAAGTTGAAGTATCGCGGGCATTGATATTATAGAGAATGAAGACCAATGAAGAAAATCTGCTTTTTCTTATATATATTTTACGTTAAATTACAACAAGTTTTGTATTGCAGGCATCGGTACATTATGGAATGAAGAAGGTCTGCCTTTTCTTAAACATATTTTAGTTAAACACCACGTTTCAGTATTGTGGGTGCATCATTTTAATGGTGCACCTCTTCTGATATTTGATGTTTGCGGCTGTTTGCAGGATATTTTATTTACTACAGGATTGATTTTTATTCAGTTTTATTATTTATTTATCTAATTGTTTATTTAACAAAATGACTCTTTTCTGATAGTTCAGTTATGGTTACGGCAAAATTGAAGAAAATTGCACTCAACGTGTGAAAAATGTGTGAGTTCGTCCGTGTGGTACGGAATGTGAGACGTATCCATCGCCGTATCAAATTTTGAGTATTTACAGTTCTTTTATTGTTTTAGAGCTATACGACTAATTATATAATCAAAACAGTCAGGATTCTATGACAGGTTAGAGCAGTCAGGGCTCTACGACAGGTCAGAGCAGTCATGATTCTATGACAGGTTAGAGCAGTCAGGGCTCTATGACTGGTCAGAGCAGTCAGGATTCTATGACTGCTCCAAGTTAACTTCAAGTTAACTTAGGACTGTTCTCATGACTGCTCCCCAAGTTAACTTGGACGAGAGGTTATGTCTGCACCCTACTGTAATAGTATCAGAAAACTTATTTCAAAGGAATTAGTTCAACCTCTATTGAAGTTGTAATAATAAAAATTTTTCGGTCAGAATAAATATTATGGCCAGTAAATGTCGTCTGATTTAGAATTTTCCGGGTACATAAATTGTACACAGAAGTTTCATTTGAACATTTTTTTGACATTTGAATCAAACAAATGAACTTCATTACATGTGAGGCTTGTTAAGGGCGTCCCGATATCCCATATCTGAGTAAGTCTTGACAAAAATATCCCTTTTAAAATTGAAGATATCCCATAATTATTGAAATATCCAATATCCCTGTCTGTTTTGTGTCCAACATCCCATAGCTCATTGTTAAAATCGTAAATATCCAATATTCCAATATACACATGTACCCTAAACAAACCTCACATGTCTAGTGTAAGCCGGAAACAATGTTAAATTTTAATTCTTATTATGGATTCTGTTTGTCACATAACCCCATTTGAAAGATTTTTAATATGTCTCTCAATCAGAAATAAAAACACAACTTTTCCCGAATAGAAAAATAAGCTATTTCCATTTTGATTATTCTTTCTTACATCCTATTGTTTATGGTCTGAGTTTATGGTCTTCCAAACGTTTCGATTTTATCTGCACTGATGAGACATAATTTGTCGAAATGCGCATATGCAGAAAGTAAATTCACAGTGACTTCGGAATTTAGTTATTTGTTACCACTGGGTCGATGCCACTGCTGGTGGACTGTTAGTCCCCGAGGGTATTCACCAGCCCAGTAGTCAGTACTTCGGTGCTGACCCGAAAGCCGATTATTTTTGAAACCTTACAATATCTAAAATTTTGTAAATTTGTAAATTGTAAAATTTGTAAATTTTGAAAACTATGGAGTATCTCCCTCATGCAAAGCTCTGTCCTTAGCAGATTTTGGCTTTACATTTAGATCACTTTGGTTATTTGGTCTTTATCAGTTTTAAGCATTTTTGAGTTTATGGTCTTCCAAACGTTTCGATTTTATCTGCACTGATGAGACATAATTTGTCGAAATGCGCATATGCAGAAAGTAAATTCACAGTGACTTCGGTATTTAGTTATTGGTAATATGTTCTTTATCAGCTTTGCACATATTCTGGTTCAATGGATTTCCAAATATTTTGTTTTGAACTGCACTAAGGAAACGCAAGTTGTCGAAATGCACATATGCAGAAACTAAATTCACAGTAACTTCGGTATTTTGTTTTTCTTTTACATTCGCCCTCGTCTCTGCAAAGGTATTATATAGCATTTTATTTTGCGCTGACCTGCAAGATATGGGTATCGATCTCATTTAAAGAGGTCAAATTTATAACCCCGTATAACTGACCTTTGTTATAAATACCGGAAACCACGTTGTACCAGCCATTTTTTTTTATTGTGAGACGGCAAGGTGTGCGTATACTTTTACTTAGGAACGAATTTCTTTGAAATTCTGGGTATATTTTTTTCATTTGGACATTACAATGTATTTCTCTGATATGTTATTTTAGCCTACTTTCGGTTTCAAACCGGGTTTATTAATTTCACTTGTTTATTTCATAAATGGCCGTGAGTTTATATTTACTTGACTAACTGTGAAAGTCGTCTTTTTTCTATAATTTACTATTAAAGAAAGATTTATTTTTTGTGAATTCACCTATTGTGGTGTAAATTTAGCACGAGTTGTTAAATTTGAATTTCGTGTTACCCGTGGTTGTATACGGAGAAAATTCATTATGGCTGGAAATAAACTGCCAGAGTATGAAGATATTTTGTCTTGTAATTCAGACTATGAGGAAAATTTTTTGAATGACCTTTTCCATGATAAAACACAAAAAGTTAGTACTACAAAATAGTATCGACAAGGTCGAATTCCGTGCCGTATACTCAAGATTGGGCATTTCCACCAACAAAACCAGGATTATTAGGGGTTTTACTCTCCAGCGCAAACCCCCAAACCAGAAAGTAGGGAAAAGAAAAGTTTTGAGAAAAAATTCCAGTAAAAAGAATCCAACTATAAACACTGCCCCTAATGGCAACTTTGGAAATCTTAAATCTCGACTAGGAATGATTCTTTTGCCAATTCAGTTGCATCTCTTGCAGGTATTGTACAAAATATGCAAAGTAATTCTACTTGCATTTCTCGTCCAGCTGTTTCTACTGCTCCTCCTACTTATTGTACTAGTGCTACTGTTGCCCCCTTCTGATAATTAGGTGGTATATGAAACTGAGAAGAACTAAGTGGTTGGGGTGCCAGAAGATAGCTATTACCCTTTAGTAGATATCCCCCAAACTCTCCTGTTAGTTCTAACCATGACTTTGATAATTTAGATATGATTTTCCTTGATTATTTTGGTGCTCATAAACCGGTTTAACCCGACCGCTTACTTTTCCTGGTGCCAGTACCAAGTCCGGCTGTCCCGTGTTCCTACCGTTGTCTACGTTTGTCTTTTGTCTTATGCGTGTTTTTCTTGTGTAGTTCCCTTGCAAATTGTTGCATGTAATTATAATTTTCAGCCATTGTAGGTGTTTCCTGTTATCCATTTTTTAACATTTCAAAATGCTTTTGGAAACCCAAGTGAAGTTGGAACAATTGATTTAGATAATAATCCTTGTCAAGGAATTGTACTTAAGGCAGTTACTACTAGTAGGGTTAATGAGGCTGTCTCGGAGGAACATGTATGGACATGCCACAATTAAATACCGAGGACAAAACAGGACCCAAAATTAGTTCTGGTCTTGCTTAGGCAGTCACTGCGGCCTTATCTATACGTTTGAACAAGAATAGCATAGCTGAAATAGCCAAGAAATACTTAAGACCTGACAACGTCAATTACCTTTGTTCCCTTAAGTGTAATAAAAAAATATAGAATGCAGTCAGTAACTATACTCATACCAAAAATCTTAATTTACAGGAAATCCAGAAATTTCTATCTTTAGGTCTTGTTCCCATTATTAATATGGCAGACTAGATGGCCAGGTCTTAGGAGCCTGTTGATCCTATTAAGGGCCGTAACTCTTTGTCATATTAGCTTGGTAGGTAAAAGCTTTTATCCCCTATCCCAAAGGAGACATCATAGTCCCAGAAATTATATACACGACAGGTATAGTAAATATGCAGTCCTGATGTCCCTATTCCTGATCAACTTTTCGCGGACAACTGCCTTGCTAAACTTAAACAGTTTGGGGATACTACCAGACACCCCATTGGTACGTTCAAACAAACACCTCGTTATGGAGGCCCTTCTTTTACCTCTGGCCACCTATATGGAAATTCAATCAGTATTCTGTTTATAGTACAAGTAGTTGAAACTATAAAGACCCTGTTATCTGGGGAAGAGGTAGAGAGGGCTCCAGAGGGAGTTTTTCCAGAGGGCGAGGCCAAATCATTTGTCAACCAAAGCCTTTGATGAACACCCTTCAGTATCCACCAAGACTTGGTCAGGCCCAGAGACGGCAGTATTAAAACCAAATCACATGATACAAAGGTAAGATCCTTAAATCTAGATTATTGGAAACATTAAACTTCTGATAAATAGATTCTAGAGACTTTTGCTGGGTAAAAAATCGGATTTATTGAGAAACCCTTTCAATTGCATGTTCCTAGAATGACCCCTTTCTCAAATGATCAAGACCTTTTTGTTACCCAAGAGGTAGAAACTTTGCTAAATAAAGAGCTCAAACTATTTCTGCCTTTGATATAACATTCTTGTCTAAATTTTGAGAGAAATATGTTTTTCAAATAAATCAAGCTTTTAGACCGGGTGTATCTCTACCAAAAGTTGCACTGTATAAATATGGTAGACAAGAGTCTTGCGTTGTGCATACTTCAGACAAATACCTAAACAGAACCCGTGACTTGAGGAAAAACAATACAAGGAAGTCACTACCAGTACACGGGCCAGGATTCTTAAGCAAGTCCTTTCATTGTCTTGAATAGATATCAACAAATTTCAGCACACTTGTTTGGTGGAGCAGCAACATCAAAATTGCATATTCCTATACAGACCCTTTTCTCAAATGATCAAGACCTTTTTGTTACCCAAGAGGTAGAAACTTTGCTAAATAAAGATGCAATTCATACAGTCAAACCATTTGATGATCAGTTCATATCAACACTCTTCATACTTCCAAAATAGGATGGTACATGTAACCCTGTTATAAACCTGAGATATTTAAATGAATTTGTACAGTATCACCATTTAAAATAGGAGAATTCATCAATTGCCCTCCCTTGATTTGCTTCAGAAAAATGATTTTATGACCATTCTTGATTTGAAAGATGCTTATTTTCATATTAAGATTCACCCTGAATATAAGAAGTATCTCTGTTTTTCATGGAAAAACATTTTATACAATTTTTCTGTACTCCCCAGCACCAAGAGTGTACACCAAAGTTAGACGATCCATTTTTGGAACTTTCAGGCAGAATGACATTAGTTGTACTTTTACATAGATGACTCCTTGATGGCCAACCAAAAGCAATTAATTGTTCAAGAAATGGAGAAACTTAGTTTTACAATTAATGAGACGAAATCTGTTCCGACTCCAACACAAGGACTTGATTTTTTGGCGTCATTATTGACACGGTAAAATTCAAAGTCTACTTGTCAACTGCAAAAATTGATAAAATCAAATCCTTATGTTCTGAAATTTTATTATCAAAAACAGTTACAATTAGAAAGTTGTCCTCTTTTATTGGTCTCTGTGTCCATACCTTCAATGCCATAACTGTAGCACCTTTACATTATAGATCTCTAGAGCGAGACAAAGTGCAACAGCCAAATGAAGATTATGACTCCCCAATTATGTTGTCACACGAATCAAAAGCGAAAGTTACATGGTGGTCGGACAATATAGAAAAGTTGAACCGGAAACCTATTAGGATAAGACCCATAGAATTCATGTTGAGACTGATGCATCAAATGATGGTTAGGCTGCTTATTTTGAAGGAAATTATGCAATGGCAGATGGAGCACTCCAGGATCCACTTATCACATAAATGTATTGGATTAGCAATTTTCTTTGCTATTTAGTCTGTATTCTCGGCAAATTTCTCATAATGTCATGTTTGTATTAAATCTGACAATTCTTCAGCTGTATCGTATATAAATAATATGGGAGGAATGACATCCGAAACTACGGATACGCTAGCAGTAAAAATATAGAATTGGTGTACAATTCACAATATATATTTATCTGCTCAAAATTTACCTGGTATTTTAATTACAAATTCTGACTTTTTGTCAAGAAAATTTTCAGACTCCTGCGAATGGTCATTGAAACATGAAATTTTTGATATAATAATTAAATTTTTTTCTCTCCAAACATTGACTTGTTTGCTTCTCGCTTGAATTTTTAAAGTGGGTAAATTTGTCTCTAGGTCTCTTGATCCAGAGGCTCACTAAACAGATTCTTTTTCAATACCTTGGACCAACTTTGATCCATTTATCCCCCCCCCCCCCTTTTTTTGTTTAATTGCAAAGGTTTTAAACAAAATTGAACAGGAGAAAGTTAATAGAGCAATTTTAATTGTTACCTTTTGGCACACAAAACATGTATTTCCATGTTAATTTCATGTTTAATTTCTATTCAAGCTAGAATTCCACGTCACAAAGACCTTCTGACTCAACCACATTATTACCTCTTCATGGAGAAAATCTACTAATAAACAATACCAGCTATGTTGTTGAAAATGGACTATTTGGTGTCAACAATGGAAAATCCATATCTTTAGACCTGTCTGAAGTAGATGTTGTATGTTTTTGTCATCTTTGATGAGACGACATCTATCTAACTTAGTTATCAACACTTATAAAGCCATGTGTTTTCAAAAATTACTATTTTTTGGAGTTAAATGGACAGTTTGTTGACAATCCCGCACATATGACCAATGAAGACATGGATGTAGCGTTGCTCGACTATTCGCAAAGAATTCCGCTTAAACCGGTTCTAGGGGCCTACTTTAACTTACTATGAGGTATGAGCAAAGCTCATTGTTGAAGGCCTCATGGTGACTTCAAGATGAAGAACAACTATAAAAGCGTTGTTCCTTTGCTTGTTTTTTACCATGTATTTGTAGAGACTTTGTCTCATGTGCATTTACTCCATATCCTTTTATTCACCAGTTAATTCACCTTTGATAAGTATTAATTGAAAGGATATCTTAATATTAAACAAGTCAAACCAAAAAGGCCTATAACCTGGGATGCTTCATCTGTTTTAAAGTATCTCTCTACTTTATACCCTTTGTCTGAGTTATCCTTGGTGCAACTAACTTATAAATTAAAAGCATTAATAGCTCTCAAAACAGCCTCAAGAGCTCAAACTATTTCTGCCTTTGATATAACATTCTTGTCTTAATTTTGAGAGAAATATGTTTTTCAAATAAATCAACTTCTAAAAGCTTCTAGGCCGGGTGTATCTCTACCAAAAGTTGCACTGTATAAATATGGTAGACAAGAGTTTTGCGTTGTGCATACTTCAGACGAATACCTAAACAGAACCCGTGACTTGAGGAAAAACAATACAAGGAAGTCACTACCAGTACACGGGCCAGGATTCTTAAGCAAGTCCTTTCATTGTCTTATATAGATATCAACAAATTTCAGCACACTTGTTTGGTGGAGCAGCAACATCAAAAGGCTTACGTGCTGGAGTTTCAATTAAAGAAAAACTCGCAACTGCGAACTGGGCATCATCAAAGACTTTTTTATAAATTCTTTTACATAGATATTCTTCCGAATAATACTTTTTCTGATACAATATTAAGTTCTGTTTAAGATACTGCATGTTCTTGGACAAGTTATATGAATGTACAATATTTTTAATTAAAGAGTGGATGATTTAGACTCAGTGACAGACATGTGGTGTTGGATGTGTATTGTTTGATCAAGGAGAACTTCAGTTATCAATTCAGTGTTGTTGGAAATACCTGTGACTCATATATAATATGGATGGACAGTGGACACTTTAACTGTTAAATGAAATTTTGATGTTTTCTTATTTGCAAGATAACATGTTAATCTTGTTTTGGAATTATCAAAATGTTTTTTCTTATTTTCTTTGAGAACACTTGCCTCTGTTTGTCCCAACTCTCTAAACATGCTATATAATACCCATGCAGAGACGAGGGCGAGTGTAAATGAATGTAACATCATCCAAGCATGCCTTGAGGATGTGTAGGATAAGGGTCATTCTTGTAATGAGCCTGAGCCTAAAAAAGGGTATTATATGCCCTCCCTTGTTGGCATGACACCCTCCCGAAATTCTATGTTGTACTAACTGTCTTCAAATAATGGCTGGTACAACGTGGTATCCGGTATTTATACCAACGGTCCGTGATACAGGGTCATGAATTTGACCTTTTTGAAATAAGATCGATACGCATATCTTGCTGGTCAGCACAAAATAAAATGCTATATAATACCCTTTTTGAGCCTCAGGCTCATTACAAGAATGACCCTCATTAATCACTTCCTTAATGTATCCTTGGATGAGGTTACATTTAGCAGAATGAACCGAATGCTCAATTTTTAGTACCAGTTTTGATGGAGACTTCCGTTGATAATATAATGGTCAGCCTCCAGGAGTAAATTCTATTAATTGTGGTTTTATGGTTCCAGTCACCATTACTTAATTAAATTTTTTACTTTTGTATCAGGTTCTATTTCATTTTTCATTTTCTTTAATTGAGATTTGACAAATTTGAGACAAAAAAATTGACCATTAACTTCTGAAAACATCCATCAGTTGTGCATCGGAAGCTCGTTTGATTTCATATACATCAATATAACATCGTATCTTCATGACCATGGAGCCCTTTGTTTATTACAATTTGTACATCATTAAAGAAGTCATTACATGCTAATCACGTCCGTCGTAATGTCTTAATAAAATGCGACTATATCTAGACATTGATGTTTTATATTATAATCTAAAAATGTGGATTTAACAAAAAATACAATTCGAACATGAAAATGAAGAATAGAGTATTTGATATTTTTCTACTAATTCTCGTTGCCCAGATATGTAAGTATGTTTATTAGTATATTACATTTATTTGTTCAGATTTGTTGATTCTTTCATGCATGAAATATTACACGTTTATAAAGACGCCATAACACACAATGCTAGATAATTTATTTACATCTTTGTATTATGATTAATAATATACTTTAACATGTCACGAAGTTATGAAATACAAAAAAGTATACCGTTTAATAAAATTGTAAAGTGAAATGTGTCATTGCGAGACTAACTTGTCCCAACCCTTCTCTGCTCTTTTACTGGGGGACCGAGCTTATTTTTAGCCATACATTCACCTTTCTCCACTTTGGTAATATAAGACTGGATGGTCGAGTTGATATTCTATTTCATCATCCACACTTCCCTTCACAACTGTGTTAGGTATTTCCTCGCATATTTGGCTGACTGATCCTACTGAGTGTTGGCTGAGTATTTCAATTTGTTTATTTGAGAATTGGCACCTACCCTACATCCTCCCCCAATTGATTGGTATTACTCTATATCTTTTTTTCCTTGGACAGTGTTATCTAATTAGGGCACTCACATTTCTAATTCATTCCTGTCCCTTGTGGTATATATGAACAAGGTGGCTGGGTTGTTTTATGTGAGCACTCACGCCCCACCCATTCGAACTTTTGCGATGTGGTATTCACTTTCCTATGTCGTTTGGTGGGTGTCCAAGTTATTCAGTTTGATCGAACTCACTTCCCCTTCACATTTCACCGATGAGGTTATGTATTACCTACATATTTTGCTGTACGGTAGTTTTTGTTTTCTTTTGAAAACTGAAAGTTACCTTTCAGCGTTCCCCACTGTGGTATGAAACACTTAATATCTTTTGCTGAGTTACCAATTTATTATCCCCTCGCCTAACTGAGTTGGGGAGGGGATAAAACATCGTCCATCCGTCCGCCCGTTAGTTCCACCTCAGCTTAAGTTTGCATTATTTTTCACAACTGAGAAAAGACATATAAGGCACCTCAATCATCTTAGGTCAGTTGATATGACTTACAGAATGATGCTGCTTCAGATGATATTTTAGTCACTCTGATCTACATTTTATGCTTCAATGACTCAGATTTAAATTTGCGTTAAGGTTCATATCTGAAAAACTGTATGTGGCACATCAATCATCTTAGGTCAACAGATGCGTCTTGAAGAGTGATGCTGCAATTAATGATTGGGTCAATCTGACTTATATTTTATGCTTCAATGACTAGGGTTAGAGAGTTAGCATTAAGGTTCATACCTGAGATACAACATAAGGGACATTAATTATCTTTGGACAATGGGTGAGTCTTGGAGAGTGATGTTGCTTCAGCATGTTCAGATAATAAATGATTCCCTCTGACCTACATTTTGTGCTTTAATGACTCATATTAAAGCTTGCTTTAATGTCAATCTCCGAGAAACTACGTATCGCACATCATTCATCTTAAGCCAATGGATGCATCGTCGAGAAAGATGCTGCTTCAGATGATAATTTGGTCACTTTTGACCTACAATTCATGCTACAATGACTTAGGTTATAGTTTGCGTTAATTTTCGTATCTGAGAAACTACATGTGGCAAATTCATCATCTTAGGTCAGTGGATGCGTGTAGGAGAGTGACGCTGCTTCAATTTAAAATTGGATCACTTTGACCTATATTTATGCTTCAATGACTCAGGTTAAAGTTTGCGAAAATGTTCATCTCTGAGAAACTACATGTAGCACATCAATCATCCTTGGTCTCTGGATGCGTCTTGAAGACTGATGCTGCTACAAATAATAAATTGGTCGCTCTGACCTACATTTTATGCTTCAAAGACTTAGGTTAAAGTTTGCATTGAAGTTCATATTTGAGATATAAGAACTTATAGAGGAATCAAATTTTCTAAGCAGCTTCCTCTTGGATAGTAATCATGCTATAGAAAAAGTCAAAATGACTTAAATTTAAGCATGAGGGTCTCTGGGTAAAGTGTTTATCTAATCTATACCTTTTAAAGAAATTATGATTTGTCCGTAGTTCATCTTGGATGGTGATGAGGCTGTAGATAATAATTTGAAATAGGGTGTTTGAAATAAATTCTTTTCATCATCAAAAAATTAGCTGTCGTTTTTGACTGCACTGGTTTCATTTGAGAAACTTACACACATCATTCTTCACTGTGTGTACTAAAATTACGTTATATTTTTTGTTTAGTGACAGTGATATTCATGTGTCAACTCACTCCTCGACTTCTTTACTTTTTACTGATAGACCGGGTTATTTTATATGAATACTCATACATCATACCTTTTCAACGAGTGGTATGTACTATCTTATATATTTGGCTGCGGGTCCGAGTTTATGTTATGTGAACACTTCGTTTCCAACTCAGATTTCCCCTTTGTAGATGGGGTAATATCAACATTACCGAACAGAGTGGTCAAAAGCAGTTGTAAGAATTGACCTGACATATTTTGCTAGTGGCAGTGGTAGTGTTGTACTTAAAAACTGATCGCTACCCTTCACCTTATATGTATTACCTTGTTTCTTTTGCTATGTTTTCGCGTTGTCTTATCAGAACACACAACTACCTCACGCACTTCACCGCTTTTGTTTGGCTACCTTAGATATTTTGCATGATGATCTTGTTATTTTATTTGGACTATCAAACTTGCCCTTCACCCTTCCCAATTAGTATGAATTGACCTACTTTCACATGGGTGGAAAAAGTTTTGTTCTCCTTGAAACTTTAAGCTACCTTCCACCCTTTCCTACTATTTATATTAATTACTGTGGAAATACTTTTATTCATGCACATCAGTTGTCGTTATTTTTATAAATATCACTGTTTAGTAGATACTTAAATTCGTGGTGTCGAATTCCATACATTGAAACCCCAAAAATAGGGCATTTTGTTGGGAACTTGATTTTTTTTATTTAAGAGAACAACGCAATCCACGAAAAAATTGGAACCCAACGAACAATAGTACTTACACAGTACCTTCTGTCCTAAAGTGGCCTACTTATTCTCTTTGGACACTGACAGCTACGCTTCCCACTTCACCCCTTCTTCTTCTCCTTTTGTATAGTATCCTTCAGTTGATTGGAGCACAATTTGCAGTAAATTAATGAGCTTTTATAAGAATAATCATCTATCAGCTGTGTAGACCAGCAATTATCAACTGTTTTTTTTACTTTCGTTTTCCACAGAAGTTTTTTTAGTATTTGTTCCATCAAAACTTCTAAATTAGAAAGCTTATATTAATCGGAAATATTCCGTATATCAATAAACTTTGATTTTTTTTTTTCTAATTTGGTAAACATTTGACGGACCATGATATTTTTCAAAGTTAAATTTTGACTTCTTACAATACAACCTAGTAGAAACAGTTGACGCAAATGAAGCTTGGCAGCTATTGATCTGCTTCCTATTAATAGGTGAGTTATGCTCTTGGCTGCTCTGGGAAGTAGAGCTTCAATTGTTCTGAAAATTTTCCAAAAGATTCAAGTCACACTGTCTGGGAACAAATACTTCCAAGCTATATAGCAGACGAGGAAACACATATGTGAAATTTTCCCTTTATCATGCAACTTTGGTATCTATAGTATTTTTTATACATAGATACGCATTGCATTGGTGGGAGCCCGTTTGTACCATGAAGACCTGTGCCCATCAGGCTGTAGAGATTTTTTCTTGCACAGGAGATACGCTCTTTTACATTACATAATAGCTCAATTCTGCTGCTCGTATAATACCAAAATGGGTTCCTTTTCGCTTGTTAATATATCATTCGGACTAAGATGCCATTTCATTTCATTTGTAGAGGTCCTCGTTTATTTTTTTTTAATAACAATACTTCTCTGAGGTTATATTACATATCTTTGCCTACCAGAAAATCTAAAGCCTGCATCAAGCATAATTTGTAATTCCTCTTTTGAATTAGCTAATAACGCAACATCATCAGCTACGGTAGGGCAGGGTTCATAAGTTGTACCCATGATATAGCCTAACTGTTGATTTTCTAATGAAAGCAATAAGTCATTTATAAATGACTTATAAAACCCACTTGGAAGGATTTCTTCCTGTTGAACTCCTTTTCATTTAACTTTAGCAGGCAAGTAGTTATACCAATTGTTAATTAGCTTCTAAAATTTACCACGAATACCATGCGTTTCAACGAATTGTGGTTGACTATATCAAATGCACGTTTCGAGTCTAAAAGTGCGATAAATAGAGGTTCACCTCTTTCTAAACTTTCTATTTCAGCTTCCAAAAATATAAGCGCTGCCATTGAAGGTGATAATCCAGTTTTAAATCCAAATTGTATGTGAGATTGATGATTAGGCAGAATGGTTTCAATACGATTGTGTATAATAAGCTCTAAGACCTTGCCTAATACGGATGACACCACAATGTCTCTATAGCTTTGATACTGTGTTTTATCTTTGCCACGTTTTAGAATAGGATGGATGATGCCTTCTTTAAACTGAATAGGCACGTGTTCGAATTCAATCATAGCATTTTGAAGGATATTTAACGATGGAATCAATGAAAGCCCACTTCATCCTTCTAAGCTGTTTTTACACTACAATTTTGGCTGAGTGGTGAAATTACAAATACCATTCCGTGATTCTGACTCATTGTGTATCAAAAATCTCACACATTGTAAGAAATCCCATCTTCATTGAATTTGTGATCAGTTTTCTGTATCGCTGAGTCCCAAATTATACTGAACTCTGTTTAAAACTAAAAGAATAAAATTTGCCCAACATGTCTAAATTTGAAGATGTATTTTGGGTATTTCTTCCGTTTTCTTATAAAAAAAAATATCAAATTTTAAAGAAAGAATGGCCGAAAATTAAAATCCCAAACTAAAATTTACAAGGGAAATGCACTAATCAAATCCATACGATAAACCGGTCAACTGGTGTCCGGGTGAATGAGCCTAGTCTGATGGGAAAACATTGTCAAAACTTCCCGAAGGGTTTGATAAAGTTCCATTACGTATTTCAGTACACTACGGCAGTATCTGTGAGAGGCCAGAATACGTGTAAACTCTACAGATCGATTATGTTATGTTCATAATCAATGCTTAAATTAGTTCTCTTTATGATAGTAGTAAACACCTAGGTAATCCCCCTAAAATAATCGAATAAATGCATATTACACTTCCGAATATCAGGTGATCATGGCGAAACAATTCAAAAATATAAATTCAGGATTGAAATAAAGGTGTTACTTCCGAATGATGAAGCAATTCGAAAATCGAAATCCATGATGAAATAAAGTGTTCAATATCCTGTCTTTGTCGAAACTTTGTCTCATTCAGATTTACTCCGTATCCCTTCGTTGTTAGTTAAAAATAACCTTTGATGATTACTTGTTTGATATCTCATTATATGTAATTACTACAACAGTCTTCTGTATATCATTTTTTGACATTCGGTTTGAATATAAAAATAAAAAAAGCAAGGGAAGTGACTGATACTCATATCACAATACAATGCTATACAACAACATGACTTTATCACGGCCAGTGTCAAGCAAGCCAGATAGGACGATCTTGATGCGTTAAGCAGTGATAATCTCCATATCAAAAAAAATGTCCTATACATGTATTTCATTTATCAGCTATTTACAAATATGACAATAAAACAAAATTACCAAAGAGAGTTGTCAAGAGCCGAAGTTTATAAGACAAAAAAACAAATCAGGTGGAATACATCGGCAAACGTATACCGGAGCGAAAATGATGAACGGAAGAATTCTAATATAAAAAAACCAGAATCACGGCAATTCATATCCAACACGAATTGAGACAGCATTACAAAGACAAAACAAATAATTAGAAATGAACATGAAAGCTAAAAAACCACTAGCAGTGTGACCCCTTACAAAAATTGGGGTATCAACAGGTGCTCCAGAAGGGTAAGCATGATCTGCATCACGCGTGGCATCCGTCACACTGCCAGCGAAGAGTGGAAATCACCGAAAAAATTCTCCACGGCAATGGTCTTGGTACAGGAATTTTCAAAAGAAATGGTGAGTTTAACCGGTTTTATGATAAAATAATAAATGACAAATAGAGCTGAAGAAAAAAAAATGATATAAGCTGAAATTCCTGGTTGAGTTAATGCATTCCTTTTTGCAACGTTAAATACTAATTTTTTATTAGTTCAGTGTATGACGCGTATATTTTGTATGAACACGACTCATAGCAACGCTCACGTGAGTTATTTTCTATAAATATACAACGATACTGACTATATACAATATATCAGGCAATGAAGATCAAGGTAAATTTAAACAAATTGTCGATAAATCTTCATACATGTACTAACTTTTTTAAAAACCTGGCCTGTGGACGGGAACGTCGTCTAACGCTATATATGACCTGTCATATGAGAATGATTTTAAATCATATCAAGGACAAGGACCAAAAAAGTCCGGTGGCTTATAAAGAAGCATCCAATAATAGATCTAGTTGGATATAAACACGTCAGTCGCAAGTTACGAGACTGATACATTACATTGGTCATCTAAGTCATCTAAGATGGCGACCACAGAGTAAACGGAGGTTTCTCCCCATATTCTTGATTCTTTAATTTTCTTCTCAATAATAAAAATCTGTATGTAAAATGAGCAATGACAGGATGAGGAGTAATTAAATTCACATGAAACAAAGTCTCTTCAAAAACATTGCAAATCATAGAAATGTAAAAACGCTTTTATTGCTGTTCTGCATCTAGAAGTCAATATGAGGCCTTCAACAATGAGCTTTTTGCTCAATCATGCAATCAATAAAGTCTAAAGAGTCGGAAAGATGTTGTAGTATATCATATCAATTCAGGCAGAGAAAGACATTGCTGGGTCAACCTAATGCGCAGCAAAAAATCTCACTTTTGTTTTACTGTGTGAATGAAGACAAAGATGGTATCAAGATATATATAAAGTTTACTCAAGAAGTTGGGTGAATGAAAACGACTTCAATTGAGTTTAACCATGATGACAGTGTTGAAATATTCGATTGATATAAACTCTTCATATAGTGAAATGATGACCATTTGACTTAGAGATTATCTTCTACGTCAATCCAACATAATTCTATAGATTGTATATCAAGTGTTCTACAAAAGTGTACCCTTATATTTAATAAATCTAGGTAAAACTAGCTATTTTCAAAATATTTCTAAAAGTTGAATTCCGGTATCTGAAATTGATCGAACAATTAAATTTGCAAATGAACAAATACATTGCGGTCGACAAATTTTTCCGGTGGCTTCCATCTGCCTTGTCTTTTTGCCTCAGGAAATTTTGCTCTTGACAATTCTGTTCGGTAATTACTGAATTAGTCATCTTTATTCAAAACCAAACGATTTCTAGTTCGGTGCTCAAGCGATAAAATGCAGAAGTATCGAAAACAAAAATGAGCAATGGCTCACAAATTTTCTGTTCAATTAAGACTTTTTAAACACATTTTAGCAAGGTTGGATTTGTTTTGCATTCACGGGGTGAAAATTATATTCGAAGAAATTAATCCACTTCAAGAAATGAATAAGATTTAAATACAGATTTATGGTAGTAGACCCAGGGTAAGGGAGATAACTCTTTAAATCAGCAAGGCGTTTGAAACAGCCAGTTTTATCGAGGCTTTTTAAGCATTGATGTGAAAAGAATTAAAATCATCCTTATTACTCAGAGGCTTAAAGTTTAACTATAAAAATTATTAAAATGAAACGTACAAGTGATTTTAAAGAGTTATGTCCCTTAACCTAGGTAAAGTAACTTACCAATTTATAGGCTATCAAATACGATACAATAGTTCTAGATGATAAATAAGAAAAAATAATATGACGATCTTCTTTCGCTTTGGAAACAAAGCTATGTTCTAAATCCAACAATATTGTTTAGCACATGCGTATATTTTTAACAAAAGGACATTCGTAATGTACAGTTTCATATTTTATTCACTCAATATTCATATACAGTATATTTTGTGCAAAATAAAGTTTTAAATAATGAATCATCAAAAAAGCTGCATCAAATAATGACAATAACAGAAATTTACAACAGTTACTTAATTTAAGACTCGGGACTGAAATTGACATAACCGTAATCTAGCAAAAAGTGTCTTCTTATTATTAAATCTTATCCATGTTGCATATCATGCTCTACAATTTAAATATACAATGTATTTAATTTTTAAGTTTCAACGTTGATAAAATTATGAAATGAGGTTATTGCCTTTTTTGTTTGCTTCAAATGTAACATAACTAAGTAGTCATATAAATCAGAAATGCAACCAGATCACACTTATACCCGCTTCGGTTTTTTAAATATCCATATTTTATATTTTATATTAGATTATTTGCATTAATTCATAAGCTTATGAACAACTTGTATTAGTAAAAATAACGAATAAAGATTTCTCTAAGACGATTTATATGTTTTTGTATGCAGTTTTCCGACATATTTTATGTTTAATGTCAAACCCAATATTGCCCTCTTAGAGCCACTAACGCTTGTAAAATGTGTTAGAATCGAAATAGATTATTGCAACTGGGCTCTATGCGAATTAGAATATGATCAAATCATATATTTATCTTCATTTTATACTTCGCTGTCGCTCGGTATAAAATATTGTCAAATATAAGGTCTGACCATGTTCTAATTCGCATAGAACCCGCTTGCAATAATCTATTTCTTAATCAAAACTCTAAATTTGCAAAACAATAAAGAGCCAAATCTTTTGAAACAAAAGACAAACATTGCGAAAACAAAAGCAGAAAGTAATTTGAACTCAACAGAAAATGAAATTTGACATTAAGGGTTTCATTAGGTAGTCTTCAAAGAGCAAGCAAGACCTGTTTCAAAAGTGTAACTTTAAACCAATGAAATCTTACGACAAATTACAACATATTAACTTCCTCAAATCTTAATGTGTTTCCTGTTACCTGTTATTGCGATTCCATGGAAGTTCGCCTGGATTGTTGGTAAATTAACAAAATAATATGACTCTAATATAAAAATGTAGTACTATCTTTATGGGATTTTGATGCACGTAGTACTGCTTTGAGAGTTGAAATAATCAAACACATTTTTTCACAGAGTTGATAGTTTAAATTCGCAGTATAGAAAATATTACTTCACACCGTGATATTTCGCAAGATAATTCCAAATTTATTCACTTAATCATTGTCATTTTACTTCTTTAGGTCACAGTGATATCAATTTAAACACGTATCATGCCCTTAGAAAAAGAAGTATGGTTGCTCGTAATAATCAGCAACGACAGATTTATCCACCTAGAACTACAAATATAAAACCTCCAGTTATAAAGAATGATTTAATGAATAAATTAAGAAAGGTTCTAGTAGAAACATTGAAATCGCTGAGTCATGTAAACAGAAAGCTGGCACATTATTTTGTACAACATCATCCCTCGTTGGAAAATGAGTATAGAAAATTAACAGAAAAAAGGGCAACTACATCAACACAGCAAAACTATGATCCGGACAAAGGATCACCGATTTCAACAAGACCTTTTAATCACCAACAAGCAAAAACAGAGCAGACGACTCCGATTTCACAACTAAGTGCAAGAACAACAGTGAAAATTGATTCGACAACTTCTGTAGTTAATACTCGATCTAAACCTATTTTCATTGGACTTTCTGAGTTTGAAAGACCACTGCCAGGAAAAGCCAGTCGGGAGTCGATGAGTGCTAAAAATATTGCAACGTCTTCATTAAATGCAAATAAAGTTACTTCAAAAGTTGTTAAAGCGAATAACATTGTTGCAAATAATGTTGTTATCAGTAGTGACTCAAATTCTAATAATTTTCCATATAAAAACCACAAGAGTGCACGCCTAATGCCAGCGACGTTTTCATTCAGAAACAATGGTTATGTTAACGGAGGCGGTGGATTTGGGCTATTAAGTAAGCCATCAACAGGACAACCAAGAAACAGCCGCAGAAATTACTTTCCTCCTCGTCAGGATAGTAGAAATGGGAATAATTTAAAATCTCGAGTAACACCGTATCCTCGACAGATTCAGTTAAATGAGAAAACGTTAGGTATTCACAATCGACATTCGACAGGAATTCAAAATACATTTTCTAATCAAGCTACATTTATACAAAGAACAGTTGATTCTCAGAGCGATAACAGGCCAACTACTCAGCAGAATATCCCGCGACCAGAGCTTACTCAGCAACAAATAATACCATCGAAACATATTCGAATAAAACAAAATAACAACAGACATTTTTGGGATGATTCGTGGTCTGATTACGATTCAGACGATGACTTTTATGATAACACGTCAGAGGAACAAAGACAACAGCGAGGAATGAGTGGAACAAATATTAATGCACGAGCGATTCGAGCAAAGAGCATGGTTGCTAGAAAAGTTAGAGCCAATTCGATAAAAGTTCACCGAGTCGTAGCTGATGATGTTATTGTTTCATCCAGGTTTGGAAAGTGATTTTACGACACCTGTATTAAGGTTAATTACGAAACTTTTAAATTATTTCAGTCCAAATTTATACTTTTACTTATCACTTTATCTTTGCCACTTTTTATACATAGCATACATGTTGTATATATATATATATAGCATTTGTTCCAAATTCCTGTTTAACACCACGATATGTTATTCAACTGTATTTTGATTGGAGGTGCAATATTTTATGGAAATGCTTAACTGGTGAAAACTTTTCCAATTATTTTTGTAATTAATTGATTAATTGTTCTGATAATAAATTAGATTAGACAATTAAGAGACATTTTATGTGTACATTTGTGCATTTCTGCGATGTTATTTAAATTTGTATTATATAACTGTTAATTGAGTTTCTGTATATGCGCATTTCGACAACTTATGTCTCTTCAGTGCAGATAAAATCAAAATATTTGGAAGTCAATTAATCTAAATGCATATAAAAGCTGACAGAGAGCCAATAGGATTGAAATAGAAACACCAAAATTTAGCTTAAGTCGGAGCTACAGCATGTGGGAGATACCTGTTTGATTTAACATAATTGTAACATTAAGTTGATAAGTACCCTCAGGTACAAAATATGTTTACTATAAATTGAATAGTCCTTGCAATTACCCTCAGGTACAAAATATGTTTACTATAAATTGAATAGTCCTTGCAATATTAAAATTGCAAGGACTATTCAATTTATAGTAAACATATTTTGTACCTGAGGGTACTTATCAACCCACAGAGCTCTAGATAAGGATTGACCAATTGGGTAATTTCACTCTTACTTTTGTAATCAATTGGGTGATAAACATTTTCCCAGGTGAAGCCTCATAGGTTCACTCCTTACAGTTAAAATGAATTGGGTTAGCTGCAGTATATTGGTTTTTTTTATATAAGATATTAAAATTACGTGTATTATTATTATTATTATTAGAAATTGTCATCACCTATCAAAATGATCAATTCGAAGGCTATAGAGTGTAAACATGCATCATTGAAAAATGTCAAGCATAATAAGTGAAATCGTCATTGTTAGATAGCAGGACGTTTCAGCTATGGTAAATATCATATCGTCAATTCAATGCACATTTTTCTGCTTCATTGTTTTGATTGATTGATTAGTATTTACCTACAGTGAGCAATATTTCAGCTATATGTATTGATTTTCTTCGTATAATACACAAAATTTTTTTCCGGAGTGAACACGACTCAATAGTCCCGTATTGAAAAGGTCACAAAAAATTGTAGAAAGATAAAAAGAAGGAATTGCCAACTGTGGCAACAAGTTTTTACTGAGACTGGAAAATAAGGAAATTGGTATGGGGCAGGAAATTTAACCTTCCATACGACTCTTATTATGTATTCTCTTGTTCCAGAAATATAGAAGGGGTCTTTATACTGCATTTTGTGTGGTTTTTTTTGCTCCACACAGTTTATCGGTTAGGCATTCCATGTTATTACCTGTCCACCCCACTGCCACTTGAAAATTGGATAAATTGGTAGGGGTAGGAAATAAAGTAAACCATGCGACCCTTAGCGAGTCTGCTCTCCTACGAGATATTTAGGATGGGTAATATTTATCAATTCAAATAAAATATAAGTAAAAGAAGGATAGACTTTCAGAGGGAATTAACAACTAGGGCACCGAGTTTTGGCTGCAACTGGATAATGGGGAAAATGGGTAGGAAATAGCCTTCTATATGGCCCCTCCCCAAATTGGTCTTCTCTGTACGAGAAATATAGAGAGCCGGGGTATTTATATTTCATAGAGAGTCAGATTTTGATTACAAAATTTTGTGTTCAGGCTTTCCTTTGCAGAAACCTTCTCTTATGCATTTACTCAATATCTTTTCTATTATGATCCGGCTACCCTGCAGGGATAGGGTATTTTCCTACCTACCACCTAAGATGCGCCTGTCAGCATTGTTTTGAAAGAGACATACATTTGTATATCAATGGTGCACTTTATCTATCGGAAGCTTCCCTCGTTTAACACTTATTTCAAAATTTCGGAAATAGGTATGTTTTATTTCCAATTTATGAATTAACTATATATTTCTACTTGAAGATCCATTGAAAATTCGGAAAATCCGTAGTGGTAAACGACTCTGCAAAAGAAGTTTTCCATTTTCGGTCCATATACTCTCGAAATTCTGCTAGAGTTGTCCGGAACCGAACGGTCAAACGGCAGGGACATGGATGAATTTACCGGTTTTGCTAACACCACGAAGAGTTGGCTACCGAGATCTATTACAAGTTCTGACGCGACAATAGGTGAAAATACGCAACTCTCTGTGATAGAATTGTGTGAAAAATCATTGCTGCAGAAATATTTGGGTTATGACAGTTTTAAATTGGGTTATTAGACGCATTTCAAAGAGAAAATATAGGGTTTTCGTTGATTTTAACTGCGTAATCACGCAAAAACGCAGCTTATCTGGTGTTCTGTGCAATATTCATTTTTTGTTATGAATGGTTCAAATTCATGACGTAAATTAACTAAATTTGCAAACTATATGCTGGATTAATTTTACAAACATTAACTCTAAAACATTGAACGCATTAATTCAGCAAAAATTGACATATTCATTTGCCATTAAAAAGAGCATAGAGATTTATAAACTAGAATTAGCATCAGAAATAGTAATTAACAAAAATCACCCAATTAATTAAGGTAGTTATGGGATTAAAACTGAACAACGTTCTTGAGGTTCTTCAGCATCTGTCAACAAATGATATTCATGATCACAATAAGTGATTCATAAATTTGTATTCTTTAAATTAAGAAAAAACACATAAGTGTGATGTGACTGACGAATATATGTGCTTTAGAATCCCAAAACCTGATAAGTTTGAAGTTTAATTCTAAACATTTGTAAACATTTTACGTGAAAGGGGAACCCCTTTCAGCCCCGGTTTTAAGGCCTACGGCCAATTATATTACCTGCATTTGACTTTGCTTTCAACTGAGATCAGAGCTTCCATCATGTTACATTTTCAATGCAATAAAATTATTCAGATGTTCAACTAAACTGTTGGAAATTTCTTACAAAATTTAGTTAGAAGTTTAAACTTCCGCCTTTGGCCGCAAGTAAGCGATCTTTTGTTTGTATGGAATTTAACACAACTTTAGGTAGAATTTTAGAGGTCAGTTTTAGTGTTGGAGGATGGAGGAGTTTACAAACATTTCGTACCTGTTTGGGTCAAAAGAAGAAGAATGTTTTGCGAATACAAATGTTGTCATACTCCTCATGTATATAAACTGAAGAATAATTAATAGTAATATTTACAAGCAGTTAGAAAAAAAGTCAGATTATTAACTGTCAAATAATAGAACCAAGGTTTTGTCTTTTTGCTTTCAAAATGCATGAGCTATCTGCAAATATAAATCAAACCTCGGTATTCTTTTGTTACTACAACTAAGCCAATGGTTCTGCAAATGAATTTGTAGTCCCCGAGAGTATTCAGCAACCAATTAGTCTTTTTTTAAACTGGGGAGTATTTCCATCTTTCAAAGCTCTATTCTTAATTGATTAAGTTAAGTTATGCGTTCGCTATCAGCGTTTATACTTCTTTGAAATCCTTGTCTTCTAAATATTTTGATTTGATCTGAACACAATAGACGTGGGTTTTCGAAATGGTCATTCGCAGAAAGAAAATTTTTAGAAATTTTGATACTTTTAATTTTTCATTGCCACTAGGTTGATGTGTCTACTGATACCGTTAGAGTGCATTCATCATCTCAATAATGCAGTACTTCGGTACGATCCCGAAAACCGATTTCATATTTTAATATCTTTGTATCGTATAGTGTAAGTTAAAAGATGACATTACTGATCCCCAAAGTATCTCAAAAACAGTACTTACTTAGCATCAACAAACCCTTCAAAACATGTTAGAAATTTACAAAATTAAAACAGAAATTGTTGGAATTATTCGTGGTCTGATAATAGGTACAATAATGAGTTTTATGATAGCACGAAAGGAACACCAAGACAAAAGCAAAGAATGAAAAGAATAATGAATGCACGAGAAATTCGAGCAATGAGCATAATTGCTAGGACAGAGCCAATTCTCAAAATATTAAGCGAGTTTTAGATGATGCTGTAATTGTTTCACACAGGTTTGGACATGGATTTGTGTGACTCCTGAAAGATTATACGCGAAATTTTTCAGTGCAGATTTATTTTTTACTATCCACTTTGTTTTTGCCACTTTTTA
>MJUU01052961.1:0-38886 GCA_002080025.1 Modiolus philippinarum | reverse complement strand
TTGTTGCAGAAATATTTGGGTAAGGTCACTTTTAAATTGGTTACTAAACGCATGTCAAAGAGAATAAATTGAGCTTTCATTTATTTTAATTGCGTAATCTTGCAAATGCGCAGCTTATCTGTTGCTCTACCTGTGTACCACTTTCCGGTAAATATAGAATAATTAATAGATTGTACTGTGGAATTTCAATTCCGGGTATTACCAACTTCAAATATTTATTGAGATTTTCAACGTTTTTTTTTTTCGCTAAAACAAAGCAGTCAGTAGGAACACGGGTGTTTTGACCCACTCGATTATTGATCAGAGTGTTCGTAGTGTGAAGAAGCTATAATCGAGCACCACCATGCTGACTAGAAGAAAAGCAAATAATATTCGAGAAACGCGCCATAATTTGTTAATGATTTTTCATCGCTTAATTGCAATGTTAAAATCTCGTGATGTCAAGCGCAATTAAGACTATGACTTTTTATAGTAGTTCGGCACTATCAATACTCGTCCCTAGATTCTAATTTCGTACTAAACACATTAAGTGGAAAGTTCAAGGTACGAACTTTTCGGGGGACGAAACATCATTTGATCGAAGGGAGTTAACCCAAATTTAAATCAAAATTTTCGGCGATTAAATTTCACGGTTTTCTCCCGGTTTTTTCTAATTTTATGGAATTTCACGGCTTTTTCCCGGCCGGGAACACCTCAAACGAAAGTCCCGGCTTTTTCCCGTTTTCCCGGTCTTGTGGGAACCCTGTTACTGTGACTGGAAAATAAGGAAATGGGTAGGGGCAGGAAATTTTACCTTCCATACGACTCTTATTATGTATTCTCTTGTTCCAGAAATATAGAAGGGGTCTTTATACTGCATTTTGTGTGTATTTTTTTTCTCCACGCAGTTTGTCGGTTAGGCATTCCATGTTACCTGTCCACCCCACTGCCACTTGAAAATGGGATAAATTGGTAGGGGCAGAAAATAAAGCCAACCATGCGATCCTTAGCGAGTCTGCTCTCCTACGAGATATTTAGGCTGGGTCACATTTATCAATTAAATAAAATATAAGTAAAAGAAGGATAGACTTTCAGAGGGAATTAACAACTAGGGCACCAAGTTTTGACTGCCACTGGATAATGGGGAAACGGGTAGGGGCAGGAAATAGCCTTTTATACGACCCCTCCCTAAATTTGTCTTCTCTGTACGAGAAATATAGAAGGGGTATTTATATTTCATAGAGAGTGAGATTTTGATTACAACATTTTGTGTTCAGGCTTTCCTTTGCAGAAACCTTCTCTTATGCATTTACTCCATATCTTTTCATTGTATATTTTCGTATTATGATCCGGCTACCCTTCAGGGAAAGGGCATTTCCCTACCTACCACCTAAGATGCGCCTGTCAGCATTGTTTTGAAAGAGACCTACATTTGTATATCAATGGTGCACTTTATCTATCGGAAGCTTCCCTCGTTTACATGTAACACTTATTTCAAAATTTCGGAAATAGGTATGTTCTATTTCCAATTTATGAATTAACCGTATATTTCTACTTGAAGATCCATTGAAAATTCGGAAAATCCGTAGTGGTAAACGACTCTGCAAAATATGTTTTTATTTTCGGTCCATTTACGCTCGAAATTCTGCTAGAGTTGTCCGGAACCGAACGGTCAAACGGCAGGCACACGGATGATATACCGGTTTTGCTAACCCCATGAAGAGTTGGCTACCGAGATCTATTACAAGTTCTGATGCGACAATAGGTGAAAATACGCAACTCTCCGTGATAGAATTGTGTGAAAAATCATTGCTGCAGAAATATTTGGGTTATGACAGTTTTGAATTGGGTTATTAGACGCATTTCAAAGAAAATACATGTGGTTTTCGTTGATTTTAACCGCGTAATCACGCAAAAACGCAGCTTATCTGGTGCTCTGTGCAATATTCATTTTTTGTTATGAATGGTTCAAATTCATGACGTAAATCAACTAAATTTGCAAACTATATGCTGGACTAATTTTACAAACATTAAAACATTGAACGCATTAATTCAGCAAAAATTTACATAATCATTTGTCATAAAAAAAGAACAGAGATAATTATAAACTAGCATTAGCATCATAAATAGTAATTAACAAAAATCACCCAATTAATTAAGGTAGTTGTGGGATTAAAACTGAACAACGTTCTTGAGCATCTGTCAAAAAATGAAATTCACTATAACAATGTTATTAAAATGATGTGCAATGTTTCACACTAGTCAAATTTAATGCAACCATACAGAATATTGAACCTTTTTCGATAAAGTCCTATTCTATTACTGGGGGTAATGTCTTTTGAAATAACAGAAACAATCAGTTTTCCCTATTTATTCAAAAAACATTTCAGTTACCCAAATTTTTTTTATGAAAATCAAAGCCAAGTATACTAGCTAATATTTTACCTAATTTATATTTTGTTTAAATATGCCAAATTTCCCTGTCATTTCACGGAAATATCGTCGACTTGTACTTGACAAATATCAGGCTTATATGGCAGGTGACATCAATTTTAATTTAATTTTGTGTTCTTTAATTATAAATTAAAAAGTCGTGAAAATAGCCGAAAATTAAATCTGGCAGTTTTTATACCCTTCGTACTACCTTTAGAGGGGCTGGAATGGAGTTTTGCGTAGTTTGTGATAGGCCTTTTTTCGGATGTTTGGTTTTTCAAAAGTAACCATAAAATACACGTAATAAGTGATTTAAAAGTTATTATAGCCGAAATCCAAAGACATCAGTGTAATAAGTGATTCATAAATTTGTAGTTTTAAAATTAAAAAAAGCACATTAGTGTGATGTGACTGACGAATATTTGTACTTAAAAATCCAAAAACCTGATCAGTTTGAAGTTTTATTCTAAACAATTGTAAACATTTTACGTGAAAGGGGAACCCCTTTCAGTCCCGATCGTAAGGCCTACGACCTTACCTGCACTTGACTTTGCTTTCAACTGAAATCAGAGCATCCATCATGTTACATTTGCAATGCAATAAAAATTATTCAGATTTTCAACTAACCTGTTGGAAATTTCTTACAAAATTTAGTTAGAAGTTTAAAATTTCCGCCTTTGGCCACAAGTAAGCGATCTATTGTTTGTATGGAATTTAACATCACTTTGGGTAGAATTTTAGAGGTCAGTTTTAGTGTCGGAGGATGGAGGAGTTTACAAACATTTCGTACCTGTTTGGGTCAAAAGAAGAAAAATGTTTTACGAATATAAGTGTTGTCATCCTCCTCATGTATATAAACTGAAGAATAGTAAACAGTAATATTTACAAGCAGTTAGAAAAAAAAGTCAGATTATTAACTGTCTAATAATAGAACCAAGGTTTTGTCTTTTTGCTTTCAAAATGCATGAGATACATGTATCTGCAAATATAAATCAGACCTCGGTATTCTTCTGTTACTACAACTAGGCCAATGGTTCTGCAAATGAGAGTATTCAGCAACCAATTAGTCATTTTTTTTAAACTGTGGAGTATTTCTATCTTTCAAAGCTCGATCTATTCTTAATTGATTTTCTTAAGTTATGCGTTCGCTATCAGCATTCATACTCCTTTCAACTCCTTGTTTTCTAAATATTTTGATTTGATCTGAACACAATAGACGTGGGTTTTCGAAATGGTCATTCGCAGAAAGAAAATTTTTGGAAATTTCGATACTTTTAATTTTTCATTGCCACTAGGTTGATGTGTGCCACTAGGTTGATGTGTCTACTGATACCGTTAGAGTGCATTCATCATCTCAATAATGCAGTACTTCGGTACGATCCCGAAAACCGATTTCATATTTTAATATCTTTGTATCGCATAGTGTAAGTTAAAAGATGACATTACTGATCCCCAAAGTATCTCAAAAACAGTACTTACTTAGCATCAACAAACCCTTCAAAACATGTTAGAAATTTACAAAATTAAAACAGAAATTGTTGGAATTATTCGTGGTCTGATAATAGGTACAATAATGAGTTTTATGATAGCACGAAAGGAACACCAAGACAAAAGCAAAGAATGAAAAGAATAATGAATGCACGAGAAATTCGAGCAATGAGCATAATTGCTAGGACAGAGCCAATTCTCAAAATATTAAGCGAGTTTTAGATGATGCTGTAATTGTTTCACACAGGTTTGGACATGGATTTGTGTGACTCCTGAAAGATTATACGCGAAATTTTTCAGTGCAGATTTATTTTTTACTACCCACTTTGTTTTTGCCACTTTTTACATAAAGCATTTATTAAGACTGTTATTTACCGTATGATGTTATTCAACTGTATTTTGAATTGTTTTCACTGTTTGCAATATTTAATAGAAATTCTTGAATGCTGAAAATAATTCTATTTTTTAATACTTTTATACATTGCATAAGATATATAGTGTTCATGGTGTCTGTCCGTCCGTCCGTCCTTCCTTCCGCCCGGCCATCTGTCCGTTCGTCCGCCCGTCCATCTTTGCGTCCGCGTGTCCTTCTGTTCCCAAAAGCAGGTATCGACTACTCCTAAGCTTATTGGAATTTCATGAAACTTATGCACGAGCCTAATTACATATTGCAGATGTGCACTACATATTTGGTTTTCCAATAATCCCTTTTAACCAGATTTTTGACATGTTTTAGACTTTGTCATTTTCCCTCAATAAACCACGGATTGAAATTTCATGAAACTTATGCAGTAGCTTAATTACATATTGTAGATGCATTTTGATTTCCAATAGTCCTTTTCAGTTTGAAATGCTTTAGACATTTTAGCTCAATGCAAATCATATGATTACCAGATGGTATCCACTACTCCTCTTTAACCACTGATTGGAATTTCATTAAACTTATGCAGGAGCTTCATCACATATTGAAGATGTGCACTCTTTATTTTGTTTTCCAATAATTCCTTTATTCCAGAACTTTGACATGTTTTAGACTTTGTCATTTTAGCTCAATGCAAATAATTGGTAGTTAATTGGTAATATAACTTTCATGAAATTCCAATCAGTGGTTTAGGAGTAGTAGTGGATACCAGCTCTTGTGTACAGAAAGACGGACGGACGGACGGAAGAACGGACGGACGGACACCATGTACACTATATACCTCCCGCAAAGCGGGGGTTATAATTATAATTGATAGGTAAAATAGTTTCATTGCCAAATAGTTCTTTTCTGTTTAAAATTCTTCGTTGTTTGAGAAGTCAACATACACTGACGCTAAAGCAGACGCCACTTTATTTTTACGTACAATCAATATCTAAATTTGAGAAAATTTTGTTTAAAACAAAGGAGTTGGATTCTTCCCCTCCTGCATAGCTCTGTCCTTAGCCATGTTAACTCATTTTCTCGTATTTAAGATCAATGGTGGCATATTTCTGCCCCCTACTTGTCAGATAATTAAGAAGACTTGTCAGATATTTATGTCAACATAATATGTCGACATTTTTGGATTCAAGAAAACGAGTTTAACCCCACCGCAATTTTTGCGCCTGTCCCAAGTCAGGAATATGTTGATCATTGGCTTGTCCTTGTCTTCTTATAAAATTTTAGTTTCTTGATATTTGGGTTATTGGATGTGGTTTGTTTGTTAAATGCAGAAACATTTATGTATCAAATCAGAGATTACTGTTTTCAATTTATTGTGTGGCAGTATAGTAAAAAGAGTAGAAAAATGTGTATGCTATGGTAACGGGTAAGATGATTGCTGTTCAAGGAGATCTTTAGAATATCTTAGAATCCACGTTTGATTAACGCTACTGCTGGAGTAGACTTTTTACAAAGAAACATCTCAGGCAATCTGACTGTGGTCAAGAAAGTAGTAAGGAGCTTAGAAAGTGGCTTAGTGCTGCCTCTGGAAGACCAAGCAATGAATTTCTGTTTGTATGAGTTCTTAGACAGTTTACGGACCCAGTAGATGAGAGGGAGCTGATTGTTTGAATCATCCGGATTGATGTCAAAGGATGATAAAGAAGAGGTGTGATTTCAATAATTTCCTCCCTTGATAGTGTATTAGTTGGGTTTCTTGATGAACTATCAATTCCCAGACAGTCAAGATAGTTTTTCTTACACAAGTACAGTATGTTGTTAGAAACTTTGTCTGCAAGGACAATGAATTAATTTTCGTGGAGGTTATCCAGAGTTTTTTAACGAGCACGAGGGGGTCTTCAAATATACTGGAATTTCTAGATTTATTGATGTTTGAAAAGGCCAAATACGATTCACAAGTAACGACTAAATGAACCTGATCCAATCGGACAGCGCTTCGACTTTCTTTCTCTTTTTTTTCCTATTATTAATGGTTCAAATCATAATTAGAATCCATCAAAATGGTTAAAGCAGCTGCATGAATGTAAAAAATACTGATCTTAGAGCTTGCAATATAAAAATCAATCAATAATTTATGACACAATTTTCTAATCAGGTCTTACAAAGAATTGCACAGGCCAATCCTTGGGTCGAATAGAAAAATTAAACAACGATATTTATTTACTAGTAATGGCATTATGAACAGTAATTCGAAACGTCCAACATGCTAAAAGGGCTGGAATTTTATTTTTGCTCAAATTGTGAGGACCTTTTTCGGAAGCGTGGTTCGTTTAAAGTTGAACAAGAGAAGGGGCAATCGGAAACGACAGCTAATCCCCTCGCCCGTTTATTGAATGTTTGTCTAGTAATATAAGCACACAAGGAAGTTGTACTATTCAAGATCTGGCTTGTTACTTAAATCTGAGCCAGTCATGCAAGAATTGTTGTGACCTTATTTCAATCAGGAGCCTCACTCACGCATGAAATGTAGGTCAAAGTGACTCAGTTTTCATCTCGAACCTCCTAACTTTACAAGACACCTTTACATACAAAGTATTATTCCTCTACAAGTTGTAGTATCCCAGACCTGGACTCGCATATGTTACATTTTCAATACAAAAATCCGAAGCATGATTCTTTTACCTCCTAGATCTTTAATTCGAAATTTACGTTGAGCTGCTACAGGACACAGCCGCACTTGGAAGGAGGGGAGGGAGATGGCTAACCATAAAACTGCTTTTACACTTTGCCTGAACCAGTTAAAGTCAGGACCATTGCGATAGACATTTTTTCCTGTGGTTTTGCACCTTCTTTGACTATTTGCCTCTTTCACTTTGGTTCTTGATACTTTTTTCGGTTAATTTGTTATTGTAATGCAACATTTATATAAAGAAAGTTTTGATTGGATACACAAGTTAAAAAAAAAGAACATGGAATCGATTAATGGTTTTTAATTGCATTACAATCGCAATAACAGTACATTATTTGAATACCCTTGAATCTTGATTTGACGGTCAAAATATCCGTTTACAGGCTCCGCTACGCGTCGCCCGTAAACTGCATTTTGACCGTCAAATCTACGATTGATGCCCTCGGGTATTCAAATAATGTACTGTTGTTGCTTAATTACTCATATTCTTTAGATCTTACCTTTAACTGTTGGAAACATCTAAACGAAAATCTAACTTTCGGCAAAAGTAATCGAGAAGCAGTAATTTGCTATTTCATATTCTTGAGTTGTTACATGTAGTCTGTATAACAAAGTTTTATTTAACTTGAATACATTGAAATGTAGTTAACCGTAATTCAAGTCTTATGATTGGCGCTGAGTACAGTTTAATGCAATATATTTTAGATGGTTTTGTGTATGATTTAAATCGCTTAAGCTAGGCAAAAAATATTCGAACGAGCTACTCAAGTTAATAAAGCAGTGTATTTCTTATTTTTCTATGGGATTCAATAAAAAAGTAATAGGCCTACTAAATGAAGCGTCTATGGTACAGTTGAGATTTAGTCATAGTATTTGCTATAGAATATTAATTGCACAATTAATTCAGAAATCGATAGGAGACAAATTGGTAATTGGTATTGTGCATACTAACAAGTCATTATTTTTGTTGTTGTTAATGCATCAATCAAAACATCAAGGAAAAATTAATAAATTAACACAATTTTAATTACACTGTCAAAGTATCTTGTAAACGCCTTCCATGTGGAACAAACTAATTTATCAAATCGACCTCCAAATTTACATGCACATTTATTTCTTGCTCGTTTTTTTTATTAATTTTGTTTTGTATGAAGGTGTACATGATTCCGTCTAGGAACAGAAAAAAGTAGCAGCAACGCGTAAAGAATTATTTCTACGTCAAATGAATTATCTATTGATTGGGATATTGTAAGGCTTGAAAAGAAGAACAAGCGAGCAAAACAATGTTTTGTTTCCTTTGCTCAATTATGATTAATTCTTATATATATAGCTGAGCTAGAGCAATGGAGTTGGCTAATGGTTTGTCCGCGTAACTCCTCCTATAGTTCGAGTGCTAGAATTTTTTTTTTGCAGAGCATTTGTACATAAATTGAAGATGTGCACATGGTTCGGGTTTTGATTTTAATGCATTTTTTTAGAAAGTTATTCAATGTTACACATATATTTATGATTTTATTAGGTAGTTGTGTATTTTAATGGAACATAAATTAATTTATGATCCCTGAATAATTTCATTGCTTAGTCTGTGAAACACAGTAAATCCCTTCTTAGTTTCTATTTCTAGATTGGTTTTCACGTTATGAATAAGATGACACACAAGTTCATTGAACTTGATAACCAATCAGTTTGCTCTGCAAGTCGCATGCACAGAATACACAAACAAAAGTAGTGAAAGTGCTGTAGGAAGGAAACTTTTCGTCTGTATTCTTCTTCCTCCCCTTCCACCCACCTTTTCAGAGGTTTTGTGTATTGCATTTGGCACTTTTCATTGTTGGCGCTTTGTATGTCCCTCCTTCGCTCTTATTTCACAGGTATAGTACATGTATATCCATTGTACTGTAGTAAATGAAATTGTATATCTCTTGTCACTTATTATGTTCTTTTTTCTACATATGTTTTACATTTAATTTTTGGCATTTTGTACCGACAGTCTTATGTTTGCTTTACAGGAGCGAACAAAGCTCAAACATGCCTCAACTACGGATTATTATTTAAGGGATCACAATTAACTGTATCCTATTGGATTGGTTCAATATGTGTCCTGTGATAGTATCAACATGTACGATTTGGGAATTGCGGAGGCATCATATGTATCAAACAAAACAAATATTGCAAAGGTCAACCAAGTGGCAAAACTTTCACTGAATCGAAGTCAAGCTTTACAACCCACGCCTACACACTGTTACCTTAAAAAGACTATACAGTGTATACATATCAAACGAAAAAGGTTACAGATTGTACAATGTGTCTTTTTAACAACCACAGATCCGGTTTAGAATGTAAGCTTGGGGTGTAAACTTTGACTTCTGTTCAGTAAAACTTTTGCCACTTAGTTGACCGTAGCAACATCACAATCAAATTTAAACCATGCCCAGGGCATGTCATTATCTAGTTTACATCTTTACATACCTTAGCCGAATACTATATGTAATTAAATCTACAGATGAAAGACGACATGGAACAAAATCCTTACAAAACATGGTAAGGTTTTGCAAATAGAACAACACTTTTGTTTTTGTTATGAAATACACGTAGAAGAAGAGGGTGGGTTTTGCAAGGTCCTTAATATGAAAAATGTCCTAATAGGTCAGTTGTCTCTCACCTGGTGCTACTGAAGAATTTCAACTATAGAACGTTCTAGATAGGAACTTTTGTGTAATGCAAGGCAAAAAAGGATATGTTTTACAAAGTCCTATATGTCAATAGTAGGCTGTCTGTCATCTGGTGCTACGGGGGAACTTAAGCCACGTAAATTTTAGATAAGATTTTTTGTGTAACTGTGGGCAGAAATTGTTTCCCAAATACAAGTAAGCGGTAATGACTGCCGATATTTCTGACCTATTTAAGCAAATAAATACCTCCTAAAAATAAAACTGTTTATGGAATTGAAATAAAGATAATTTTTTCCACATTAAGATTTTCTTTTACTAAATTTTAAATGAATTTAGAAAAACAATTAACATGAAGCGCTACAAAAAAGATTAAATATAAACCAACCTTAGCTCTACAGAGTTACACCTGTAATAAATAAGTGATTCTCGAGCAATTTATTGATTGATTGATAATTTTTCGTATTGAATGATGGTAAAGCAACCTTTTTTCCAGTGACTAACACGACAGGCATATTGCGATTGTCAAAAACTGACCTTGGTCTCTCAATAATTGTGTATTTCAAAGACCTAGACACGAAATCAGAAACAGATTTAATGATACAGTCAAACTTCGATGGCTCAAGCACCTATAGGACCAATGAGAAAAATTCGAGCTAGAGGGGTGCTCGAAATATCGGAGTCGAAAAGTTCTTTTTTGTTGATTCTTACAAAAGGTCCTGAAAAAGGTTCGGAAAATCCATGGTGTTTGAGTTATTTCAGTTTAAGCAATCGAAGTTGAACTGTACATGTATATGTAAAAAACAAAACGAGGTCTTAAAGCTTGTGAAACACGTTACCTAATAGGTTTAAAAACATGACTTTAGAGACCCACCATTTAACCTGAAAGGAGGGGGCTATTTTTTTTTTGTTTTTGTTTTTGTTTTTTTTATTCTGTACAGAAAATTTATCTATTTTTTTCACGTGAATCAACAAAATATTTTTTTTTCAAAATTAACACTATTTTTTTTGGCAGAAAGCCTCCTTCAGAAATTGTTTTTTCATCATTTTGGCAGCCAAAATATTTGTTTCACATAAAATCAGCTCCAAAATATTAAAAAAAAAAAAAAAAAAAAAAAAAAAAAAAACATAGCCCCATCCTTCAAGTTAGGCGGCATTTAGTTTTAATTTCTTTCAATGCCAAAATAGTAAAATAACTGGTTAAACATTTATTCCAAGGTGTATAAGTACATCGATATTTTCCTTCGCACTGACCTTCATTTTAAAGTGCATTGATCTAGATTCAAATGCATCTAATTTGATGGCTTGTCAAAATCACAAATCAATAAATCAATAAATTCCATGTTTTATTTCACTTATTGTCAGGATAATCATGTACTTAATTGCTAGTTTTAATTTACATATGGAAGTAATTCATCAATTTGTAAAATAAAAAGAAGGATACATTTTAGTACATTAATTGCAGTAATTGTCATTAATTTTGTTTGTTCCATCTAAACTATAAAATATAAATTTAACACCTGCATTTCAAGGACGGGAAGAAGATCAGACACTCATTAAGACATAAGCTATGATTTTAACCTCCAAACTGTGAACTTTCTATTCTGAGCAGCAACATACATGTACATACGAATTCTTGACTCTCGAACAAGTAGTTTGTGAAGTTATTTCTAGCTCACTTCGCTATAGCCAGGGTGAGCTTTTGCTATCAACTTTCGTCCTTCGTCCGTCTTTCGTAACTTTTTCAGTCCAATACCCTCTCCTCTGAAATCACTGGGTCAGTTAGAACCCAAAATTTTCACAATATTCCTCGAGTTGTCCAATTCAAAGCTTGTGATTTTTATGTTCGTACTTCATCATAGATGCCAGAGGGGAACACATGCTTTACTATAGGACATTGTGAGGTCTTCTCAGTGAATCAGTTGGGCATAATTTTGTCTAAATAGTCCTTTGGTTTCATCTTAAAAGTTTTTGATTTTCATGTTCGTACCGCAGCAAAGATGGCCGCAAGTGAAGAATTTACTTAGAATCTTATAGGGATTTATTGGAAGATTCTGCTCTGAAACCATTGGGCCAATTGGAACAAAACTAGGCAAAAATAGTTCAAGGGTGGTCCGCATCTAAGTTTGTTATTTTTATGTTCGTACTGCATCCAAGATGACTGCCATTGCGGAACAAAGTTTACATGTACATAGGGACCTCAGGGGAATTACATTTAAAGATATTCTTTTTTGAACCACTGAGCCAGTTTGAACCATTTAGTCCTTGGGTGGTCCTCTTCAAAGTCTGATTTTTATGTTTTACCTCATCCAATATGGCCGCTTGCAGAAAACATGGTTTAATATAGCACCCCTATCGGAAATACATTTAAAGATCTTCCTCTCTGAGACTTCTGAGCCTATTGTAACCAAACTTGGTCACAAAATTGCTTCTACTGCAAAGTTTGTGATTTTTATATTCGTATATCATTTAAGATGACCGCCAACTTTGAACATGGTTTAGTATAGGACCCTATGGAAAATGCATTCAAAGATCATCTCTGAAACTACAGATCCAATTGGAACCCAATTTTTTAACAATGGTACTTAGGTAGTCTTTTTCAAAGTTGGCAATTCTTATGTTCGTAACTCGTTCAAGTTTTCCGCCAGCGGGAAATATGGTGTAAGAAAGGGATCCCACGGGAAATGCATTCAAACAGCATCTCTGAAACTACCGATCAAATTGAACCAAATTTGTTGACAATTGTACTTAGGTGGTTCTCTTCAAAGTTTGTGATATCCAAGATTGTCACCACCGAGGAACAATGGTTAACAAAGGAACCATTAGGTAATAGTCCTTGGGCAGTGTTCTCTTGTAAGATTGTGATTTTTACATTCTTACCTCATCCAAGGTGGCTGCCAGTGTCGAACATGGTTTAACATAGAGACCCTATGGGAAATGCATTCAAAAATATTTTTCTCTGCAATTAACTAAGCCAATTAAAATGAGACTTGGTAACAATAGTCCAATAAAGATTCCCTTTTAATTTTCAAATTTTTATCTTGGTACCTCGTGCAAAATGGCTGCCACTAGGAACTATAGTTAAACATAAGTTTTTTAACTTTTATGTTTGTGTTTCATTCAAGATGGCCACCAGCGGAGATCATGGTTTAACATGGTTTAAGATTGGGACATATCGGAAAGGCATATAGAAATATTCCGCTCTGAAACTACCGAGTCAATTGGAACCAAACTTGTCAATTGGTGTTACTCTTTAAAGTTTGTGACTCTTATGTTGGTACCTCATCCAAGATTGCTGTCAACGGGAAACAAAGTTGACGAAAGGCCCTATTGGAATTTCTCCTCTAAAAAAGACTTAAGTTGAATTTTAACATTGTACCATTTTTGACCCTCCAAAGCTTGTGAATTCTTTTTTGACATCCCATCTAACATTCCAGTTGAGAACATACATAAATACAATGCAACCTGTAAACATCTAATCAAGGCTGGTATTTCACATCCCTTTTTTTACGATAATGTTTTACATAAGAGTAAAAATTACTTAAACTCGCCTAACAAACTTATAAAACCTTTAAATCGTCTAATTCATAAGGGTTATAATTACGGTATTGTCGTCAAGTCATTACGTATGGCCTTCTTTGGTATTAAAATTAATTTTTTGATAGGGTCTTTGCATTTTAACTTAACACATTCTAAATTTCTAAAATCTGTATTGCATGGACACGGGTTATGTATTCCGGTATATGCATGAAATCATTATGCTAAACTCCTCACAGGAAGGGATCTTGGTGGAAGCTGTATACTGAAGGTACATAACTTACTTTGTCAGTTGGTAATGGGTCTGGAGCTGGCATGTCACTTGTAATTTTATTTTTATGTCCGTATATTTAGCTCTTTCAGTTTCATTTTTCACAATTGACTAAGTCCTGTTGCCATCTGAATTTTACTGTTGTTATGATTGTTTTTTATTTATCACATTGGCTTTAGGGGGAGGTTTGGGCCCAATAAAACTAGTTTAACCCCGCCGCAGCAGGTTTGCGCCTGTCCTAAGTCAGGAAATCTATTAAGCCTTTGTGTGTCTTGTCTTTTTTCTAGTTAGTTTACTTTATGTCTATAGGAGTCTAGGATGATGTTTATTTCGCTGAACTTGATTACTCTTTAATCAGGGGCCGACTCCGACCTGCCGTTTGGTGTGGGGTTTTCTCATCGTTCATTGAAGATCTTATGGTGGCTTTGAGTCGTTATTACTCCTCTTTGGATCATTGTCTCTGTGACACATTCCCCGTTTCCCTTCTCTTTTCTATTAAAATAAGATATATATGTGATGCAGCATAGGACCAAGGTGAGCGAAATAGGCTCTTTACAGCCTTTGTGTTTAAAAGAGCAAGCGCATGCATTGTCTACCAAGTAATGGATATGTAGAGTCTCTAAAACATTATGACCGTCACAACGATTGTGTCACAAATAAACGGTGGACATGTTTTGCTAGGTTTTTCGTCATCATGAACTGCAAGATTTTAAATTGCTATAATTGAAGGGCTCACTGAAATCTGATGTCACTTTTGGTTTTTATAGGAGTTCAAACTGTTAGTTATGAGTGTTATAATTGTAATATTCGTGTTAGTGGTTTTAGTGTTAGTGTTTGTACAGCTTATGTATTTGTCTTTTATTCCTTTGTTTTTGCCATGTATCTGGACCTTAGTTTTTGTAGTTAAGGTATTTTGTTACTTTAGTTTTGCGGCTGCATCAGAATGGTTCAACGTTGTGCCAAGGTTGAAAAATCGGAAATAATTCGTTCCCATCCATAAATATAAAGCGAAATTTGACAACACCAAAGAAATCCTCGAAAATGTTTTACCATCAACACGAAATGGCCCATGACGAATAAGAAATCAAAATATCGTAAGCGAATAGCAGAAGCTCACATTCGCAAAAATAGATGTATAAATAAATAAAATAAAATAGAAAAAAGGATTGGGTGTCCGTAATAACCCCTAGTCAGCTGAGTAATGCTTAAGTATTAAACGTAACCCTAAAAAGGGACTAAATACTAGTGTCATCAAATGATATAAAAATACACATTAGTTTACGTTTTTCACAAACAGTCTAAGTTTAATACGGGATTTCTTAGTTGTGTTCATACCGGATTAAAGTCCGGATACTATACTAAAAAAATCGATACATCACTACATTGAGATGGAATCACTAATAAGGGAACATTGTTGAGCTAAGGGGGATTTATATTGAATCTGTTGTAGCGCTTCAGGTTTATTGTTTTTGGTCAATTAAAGTTTAGTTAAAGAATTGTCATATAGGAACAATTATAAGTATACATTTCAGTTTCATAAATATTTTGTTTCTATGTGGTATACATTTTTTATATGTTTCAGGAATCCAGTCACTCCGTCGCACTGGTATTTGAGGCGACCGTTTCTGACTTCAATTACACGAGAGTTCCTATCACGAAAGTCCCGTATTGTACCAGACTATATTATGTAGTAGGGAACCAGTTTTCCAGTTTAGGTTAAAAATTAACCAAGCAACAGAAAGTGTTGACAAATGTGTTATTTGCCTGAAGTTATGAATATGTTTTAAGAAATGTTGGGTGAAGTCAAAGACAAGAGATCTTTACAGCAACAAAAATCATTTTCAGTGTGGGATCAGTTGGGCTATTTGAGCACAAATTGCAGCAAAATTTAAGTTATGCAAATGGAGATTTGAAAAACAGAAGTTTCTTTGATGTAGACGGAAATCACTTTTAAGACAAAAATAAATCAAATCGTAACACACAACTGATAGAAAACATAACCTACTAACCTACGTGACACCTTAAAATAAAGTAAATATCAGCAGAGAGCGATTGATCTAATTATTAAACAGCTCCTAAGCATTGGAAATCAATTCCAACGATAGGGATTTCGACAAGTTAGTTAAACTCTTTTGCTAGCCATTGTTACATTTATTCTTTAATTCCTATTGTTGTCCTGAGCAGAAACGAATTGACTCCTAAAATCAAGAATCCACAAATATGAGCATTGCATTGAAGTCAGTCAAAGAACAAATTTGGTTTCACCAGTAAAATTATTGAAATATATTTCGGAGAAGTCAACATACACTGCGGCTGTGTAAACTACAGAACAAATTACTTCATACCAGTACAACCATTTACAATTAATTGATGTTCTTGAGAGAACAGACAACTTTCAGATATATCGGCAAACGAATGCCGCAGCAAAATCCAAAACCACAGCAATTCATTTCCAACACGAATTGAGACTGAATACTGAAGGAACAGCCAAATATTCAGAATACATGAAATAAACGACTCAAACACCTAGAGTGGCAACTTTAACGTCGTTGATTTGTTCTGTAGTTGTTTGGTAAACTACCATTTTCTTACAATTTCAAAAAAAAACGTATATTTCAAGGCAGGGAGTGAAAGAGCAACGTAGGATTTCTCTGGATACTCGTTTAAGACTTGCAATTCAACGTATATTGTCATATAAAAGCGATAATGGTTTTATTTATGTTACTGCTATCGTTGTCATCCCATGATGACCCTGCATGCTTAGTAAGGTATAAAGGTGTTTGTGCATTCATTTTTGGTGTTCTTATCCCGTTTCGTTTCGTGTATTTAGTCTTTAGTATTTGATTATTTGCTCTTTCGCTTCAAAAAGTGTAGCCTTTTTCTATATACTTTTGCTAGACGTTTGTTATAATTTTCTCTTTCTGTTCGATGCTTCCGTATTCTTTAGACGATGTTTTAGGAGCTTTTGTTTGAATAAATTTGTAATACTTTGAGCCCACTTAATTCGTATCAATCTTATGTTGTAGATTGCACAATTATGACGAAAAGTGAACCCATTTTCAATTTTATAGAACATGTTTTGCTTACAATTAACCTTATACATGATGTCATCAGTCAGAATCATAATACAAATACGACTCACTGTCTGACCAGTCACTAGAATCTGAGTAAGAATAAAAGTACTCGCTTGAAAAGTCTCTATGTTCATATGACTTGATATTGTTATCAGCCTCTTTTAATTTGTTATCATTGTTTTCATCTTTTTCATTATTTTCCGACTTTTGAATTGGTTGTTTGTCATCATTTTCTGCATCTTTAAAATAAGACTTAAATGAATGATCTTCAGAGTAATCAGAACTGTCCCAATCAGAATATTCACTACTGTCATGTGAGACAAAATTACCTTTTGGATTTCTTGAATTCGTAATGTCTGGTTTATCTTTGCTTAACGATCCTAACTTTTTAATTGCGTTATAATTTTCAGATGAATCGGAAACATACTCGTACGAACAGTCACTGACAGTCTCATCACAGTCATCAAGCCACTCCACTGACCCTGAATCGTGCCTTACCAATTTGTCTTTGCGATTCCCATTACTCTTATCGACTTCGTTGGCAATAGGATTAGCTGGATTTGCGTCGTGTATAACGTTACCTTCACTGGAATCTGATATATACCTGTAATAGCATTCACTATCAGATGAGTCACAGTCTGAACTGTCATCACTCCAACTATCTGAACGAGGGTTCATCACCTTTGTTATATATGTCTGTGGCGTTTTTGATTTATTTGGCACTTGTGTCAAATTGTTCACTCGTTTCCTAAGAAACTTCAGTCTAGCCAATAAAACATTACTATCGACTCTGCGACTAGGCTTCCCACTACTAGCATCACTACCAAAGCAACCGTTGCTATCGGAATCACAATCGGAACTATCTGACGAATCACTATCGGAAAAAGCAAATATTTGATGTTTAGGCTTACTTTTTGGACTAGGTTTGATTGAGGATGTTGGTTTTGTAGTGTCTGGTTTGCCTGTTGTGCCTGGTTTGCCTGTTGCGCCTGGTTTGCCTGTTGTGCTCGGTTTGCCTGTTGTGCCCGGTTTGCCTGTTGTGCCTGGTTTGCCTGTTGTGCCTGGTTTTCCTGTTGTGCCCGGTTCGCCTGTTGTGCCCGGTTTGCCTGGTGTGCCCTGTTTGCCTGTTGTGCCTGGTTTACCTGGTCTGCCTGGTCTGCCAGGACCTTTAGATTTTGACTTTGATTTAGTAGTTTTTCGTCTTGGTGGTGCCGGTGCAGTGTCATCTTCTGCTGAAATGTCTTCGATATCTTTCGGTTGTTTTCCTCCCGATCTTAAATGCAATGTATCTGACAAAAACTCCGTTCTACTTTCGACAACATCTTCTTTATCTTCCTGTTCTCTTTCTCTGTCAATTTTACGTCTGCTTTTACGTCGTCTACCTTTTCTTGGCGGGGCTGGATGTGGATCTGCTACTTTTCTTTCCTGCGTACTTGGTGTTGCGGCATTTGAACTAGAAGATTGCTGGTTTTCCGAAGTTCTAACAGCACCATTAACATTACTATTTACATTACTCCCATCTGAAAATGAAGTTGCAGTATTCACATTATCAGGAGCACTCCCATGTGGAATTGGTGGTGCGAGGTTCAAGACATTTACAGAACTGCTATGTCCATTTTGATTTGGTGACACTTCATGTATATTTCTGACACCATTTCCATTTGAACCAACAGCCCCATTTCCATGTGCACTATTTATACCACTGCCAACACCATGCATTGGTTGAGCACCACTTCCACTTCCGTGTACAGGTTGGACGCCATTTCCATTACCATTGACAGGTCTAGCTCCATTACGTTGCCCGTGTACAGCCTGGGCACCATTGACATTACCTTGCGTAGGTACAGCAACATTTCCTTGTTGGCCTCCATTGCCATTAACACGCACAGTTACAGCACCATTCAAACGATGCCCGTGTACAGTTTGGGCTCCATTGCCATTTACATGTACAAGTGCAGCGTCATTTCCATGTTGGCCTCCATCGCCATTAACACGCACAGTTACAGCACCATTCAAACGTTGTCCGTGTACAGCTTGGGCTCCATTGGCATTTCCATGTGCAAAACCAGCTGAACTTCCAGATGTTATTGCAGATAATACATATGCAGGATTAACATTTGTAGAAAGAGCTGGGGGTGATGCTTGCGCTTCTGCTTCATTTCCAGATGTGCTTTGATGTCCACCATTTGCAATAATAGCGTTATTAGCAGTGTGACCTATATTGTTTGTCGGATGAATTTCGTTCGCGGCTCCATTTGATGAGACACTAGAACCACCACTCATGCTATTAGGCTGTTGACTTCCACGTTGACCGTGTGTCACATTTTCATTAGCATTTGAAGATGTGGCAGCTTGTCCATTTGAATTTTGGTAGGGTTCTTGTACGTCAGGAACGTTTGGTGACGGATGTGCCCCCTGTGTTGAACTTCTAGATGGAGAACCATTTGCAGTATTGCTGGGTGTTGGTTTATACGCGTCATCTACTGATTTTCCTTGCAAATTTTCGTGTCCGCCATTTTTAGGAGAGGATGCATGCATTTGAGAACCATGACCATTTCCCACACGATATGAGGTTTCAGTTTCCCGATGGACACCATTGGCTGTATTTTTGTGTGGTTCTTCGATATGTGTGCTTCTACCAGAGTGTCCATCGCTTTTCCCTGAAATTGACGGAAGCACTTTTTCTAAATTTTCAGGTTTGCGTTCAATGAATTGTCGTTTCCTTTTGTATACCTTCCGTCTCCTGGTGTACCTGTTTGTTTTAGAGCCATGTGGAGGTGCATCATCTGGAATAAGTGCATTTTGTTTACTTTGTATTGAGGGGAGTATCTTTTCTATATTCTCGGGCTTTCGCTCTACAAATTGGAGTGCTACGAATCTTTTCTGTCTGCCCCCATTATATTGGATTGGAACTGAAAAAGATAAAAACTAAGATAATTAACAATGAAATGATATAGAATGAATGCACATGAGACAAAGTCTCAACAAATAAATGGAAAAAAACAAGCCCTGGAAAAACGCTTTTGAGAGATCACACTGTTGGTGCTCAAGTTCTCATTTTGTATTTGTAGTGTTTGCGTTTTGTGGTTGTGTAGCATCTTTGGTCTCCTGGTCTTCTGGTGTTCTTACTTTTGCCTTGTATCTGGAAATTTAATTTCTATAGTCTTGTTCTTTGTTCTTTCGGTATTCTCAATCCGTTGTTTTTTTTATTGTTGCTCTTCATCTTGTACTCACCATGAGTCCTTCAATGAATGATGGATAAGTTCAATATAATGGACGATACTTTTTTAGCTTTTTTTATATAAAGATGATATTCAGCAGCCCAAAGGTTCAGTACTTCGATGTTGACATGAAACAACGAAATAAACATTCCAAAGCTGAATTTTTTATCAGTTTTATCAAATCTAAGGAGCATTTCTCTGATGATTAGCTCTTCTTTAGTTGAGATCGCCGTTACTGTTAAATGCCTTTATCTTTATTGTCTGTATCAACTTAAAACATCTTCAGTTTTGGTCATTTAAATAGTTTAGAGCTACACTGGCTAGACATAAAATGTCAAAACTAAATATAACAAGTAATAACTGTGTTCGCAAGCGAAACAAAAAAGTCTCCCAAACGAACTCAAGTATCGGATACCAAGGGATAACGAGACTCCCTTTTGAAAAAAAAATTGGGCAGGGGTTCCCCTCATAACCTATGTAATACACATATCTCATAATTCCCCTTTTTTAATCAGAAAACCTGATTTTTCAACAAAAAAAAAATCTGGTTTTATTTCCATTGCAACCAAGTGCTCTTTTGTCCATTGCAACCAATTTCAGACCCTTTCCAAAAAGAAATTGGGCAGGTGTTCCCCTTATAAGCTTTGTAATACATATTTCTCAAAATTCCTTCTTTTTTATCAGAAAACCTGATTTTTCCAAAAAATATTATTTTGGTTGTGTTTCTATGGCAACCAAATGCTCCTTTGTCCATTACATCCAATTTCAGATCTCTTTCCAATGAAAATTTGGGCAGGGGTTTCCCTTATAACCTATTAAAATACATATTTCTCAAAATTCCCTTTTTTGTCAGAAAAATCAATTTTTCAACAAAAAATACATTTCTGGTTTTGTTTCCATGAGAACAAAGTGCTCTACGTTCAATTACACCCTTATATATTGCTGTAATTAAAATACTATTATCAACAGAGACTACTATTTTCACAAAATTTCTATTTTTTGGTGTGCTTTCCATGGCAACGGTAGTTATTTTGAAATTTCCAATGCTGTGGAACCCTTTCTTACATGACCCTAACCTTTATGATGAAGTTTCATGGAACTAGTGTTAATAGTTTTTGAGAAACAGTGAAAAAATGGTGAAAAACTTTCAAAATTTCAATTTCCCATAGGGTTACTATAGCACGACCCCACCACTTTTTGATACCCCAAAATTACCCTTAATGGAGCCCCTTTTGAAAAATATTTGATGATTGCTCATCTAGATACATGGGGCCATTCGTATGCCAAGTTTGAAACCTCTAGATCTAATGGTCTATGAGATCTGCTTCGGACAAGTTCATTGGGACGAGAAGAAAGAATGATGGAAGAATAAAAACTTCGTTTGGGAGACTTAATAATAATAAGTGATAACTGTGTTCGCAAGCGAAACACTAAAGTCTCCCAAACGAACTTTTTATCGGATTTCAACGCATTACGAGACTCCCTCAAGAAAAAAATTTAGGCAGGGGTTCCCCTTATAAATTAGTTTATACATATTGCTGAAATCAAATAATTACATGCAGAAGAAAACAAGTTTTTTTCTCAAAATCATAGGTTTCTGGCTTGGTTTCCATGGAAACCAAATGCACCATTATCCTTTACATCCAATTTCATACCTTGTTTCAAGGAAAGATTTGGGCAGGGGTTCCCCTTATTACCTAAGTAATACATATAGCTGTAATAAAATACAACAATTAACAATAATCAACAGTAATTACGATTTTCTCAAAATTTTAAGTTTTTAGTATAGTTTCCATGGCAACCATAGTTATTTTAGGATATCCCCATTCAATACAATCAATTTAAAACACCTTTCATAAAACTTTTGGGCAGGTGTTCCCCCTTATAATCTAAGTTATACATATTGCTGTAATCAAAATACTATTATCAACAAAAACTACTTTTTTCCCAAAATTTCAATTTTTTGGTATGGTTCTAGAGCAACGGTACTTATTTTGTAATTTCTAATGCTGTGGAACCCTTTCTTACGTGACACTCATCTTTACTGTGAAGTTCATGGAGTTGGTGTTAATAGTTTTTGAGATACAGTGAAAAAAGTTGCGAAAAACATTCGAATTTCATTTTCCCATAGTGTTAACTTTGACGACCCCGACCCTTTTTGAGCCCCCAAATGTTACCTTCATGAACCCCCCTTGAAAATTTTTTTCATGATTGCACATCAACATACATGAGGCTAAAATCCTACAAAGTTTGAACACTCTAGGTCTGATGGTCTCTGAGATATAGATGTAATAAAAATACAATTTACAATTATCAACAGTAATTACGATTTTCTAAAAATTTTAAGTTTTTATTATAGTTTCCATGGCAACCATAGTTATTTAAGGATTTCCCAATCAAATACAATCAATTTAAAACCCCTTTCCAAAAATATTTTGGGCAGGGGTTCCTCCTATAATATAAGTTATACATATTGCTGTAATCAAAATACTATTATCAACAAAAACTACTTTTTTCCCAAAATTTCAATTTTTTTGATATGGTTTCCATAGCAGCGGTACTTATTTTGTAATTTCCAATGCTGTGGAACCCTTTTTTACGTAACACTTACCTTTACTGTGAAGTTTCATGGAGTTGGTGTTAATCGTTTTTGAGATACAGTGAAAAAAGGTGCGAAAAACATTCAAAATTTCATTTTCCCATAGGGTTAACATTGACGACCCCACCCCTTTTTGAGCCCCCCAAATGTTACCTTAATGGATCCCCCTTGAAAGAATAAAGAAAGATGGAAGAATTTTAATAATAATAAGAAACGCAACAAAAACATCGTTTGGCATACTTAATAATAAGATAAGACTGGTATTGATAAGTGACAAGATAAAAAACGATAGTTGAGTACATTATTCGTGATTTAACATCGGGCATGATTATAGCGGGGTTCTTAGTATCTATACCTCAATGAGAAAAAAGTAAGATGGTACATTAGGTGGTTTGAAATTTTGTGATAATATCTAGCTTATTATTGGACGCATTTTATTTTCCTATTTTTCTGTGAAAATATTTTTTTTCAGAATACGTACAGAAATATAAGCCAACAATTTCTGTTTTGTTTTAAGGGAAACCGGACGGAAAATCAATATAATAGTCTTTCTGGAGACCTACTGCAGTGTTAAAGAATTTCCCTGATAAAAGGGTAAATTTCGTTCAAAGTCAGTCGACATCATTTTCTGTGTCTGGAAGTACACTTGTTTAAATTGTTCGCCCGGTTGCCATTATAGTCGAAGGCACATAATGGGTTTATATTTCTGTCTCTTTTTGTGACCTTAGTTGACATATTTTTACAATTTCCCTTTTTAATGTATAATTTTGACTTAAAGACGATGGTAATTTATGCAAAAACTTCAAAATTACTTGCATAATCAGTTTAAAAAATTCAGATTTTATATAATTAAAATTCACTTTCTGCGGGTATTGAAAAACCTTGGAAATCCATAAATCAAAATATGTATAAAAGCTGATAGAGAACAAATAACCAATAGCATCTAAATAAAAAAGCCAAAATCAGCTAAGGGCAGAGCTATGCAAGACGAAGATGAGGCATTCTCAAAATTTGAAAATATTTGTGTTATTCGGTTGTATGCGTGATATAGGGTATTTTTTTCACTTTTCAAAATTTTTAGGATATATATTGGTAATGTATCAAGTAATTTGTAATACAAAAATAATCCCTTTACGTCTAATTCTTTGTTTAATTTGACTTTAAAAATGGCAATTTTGGTAAAAGCTGTTTGTGATTTCGCCGTGATAGCAAAGATATGTCAAGATATCTTTAATAAAAATGAATATTAGAATTCAAAATTTCAATATTTTTTTCTATAAAATAATTTCTTTGAAAATAACACATAAACGAAACCAAACATGTACATATTCTATGAAAAAAATACAGGAAAACATGTGTGTTTCTCGCCGTGTCCCTTGTGTTACTGTCAACCAGGAAGTAAGGGTAAACTCTCTTACTGATTAACTAGGTGCCTTCCTGAAGTACAACTTCATCTTGAAGCATTGGATATTCCATTAGACACTATGATGATATTCAAGCCTAAAAATCTACCCCTTAGGTAACACCGTAATTTTTATTTCTGTCCCTGTTGTTACTGCATTTTTTATTATTCTTCATATTTATTTAGCACCAGCTTGTGACCAGTATTTGTATTTAGTAATTTGCTTTGCAGAACAAGCTGATCCGTTGTGCAAGGGAACATACAATGTGAATAAAATTGGATTTAATAATGAATATGTCCCTTGTGTTACGTAACACTAGTGACAAAATTCATGAAATCAGGGGCGACAAATTGATTCTAAGCAACCACGTTTGAGAGGAAGGCAAAAACAAATGCAATTACCTCGTGCACAATACTTTTCTAGTTCATCTTTTTTGGAAACACAGGTCCTTATTTACAATATTAAGGGTTTTTGAAACATTATACAGACAGAAACACAAGGGACAATTCAAAAAAGTAACAAAAGGGACAATTCAAAAAAGTAACACAAGGGACATACATGATTGCTAACTCAACGATGCAACTTCGATATTACCACCGAATACAGAGCAAATTTAAAAGTAAATAGAGCAATTTTATACTTCTTAATTCGATAGTTTTACAAAATTAAGAGATCTATTAGAATGCACAAAAATCTGGTAACAAAAGTAGCCGAAACATTTACATGCAAAAACAAATCAATTTTGACATGCTAAAATTCATTTGGGATAGCTTTTCTCTATGTTTCTTAGAAAGAAGGCAGTAATACATGACTACTAATATGTTTTCAAAAGTAAAAAAATAAATGTGAAAACTTGCAATACACTTTTAATTGATGATGTTGTAGACATCATACCAAAATGTCCCAATTGTTACCTGCTTAATCGATTGTAGGATGCCTAGATGTAAATTTTTCTCTTCAAGTAGATGAAGTAATTGACCTCTACTTTTCCATTAAGTAATAAAGATTAGAACGCTTAACCATTTTATACGAAGAAAACAATGTTTATATGTACTCGATACAAGTGTCCCTGGTGTTACTAAATGTTCCCTTGTGTTACTGAAATTAAAGTTTGTATTATTTTCATGTTTCATGTTGGATTCTCTTTGAATGAAAATGTTGGTTTCATTGTTCCATCTTTGGGCCATATCAAATTGTAAAAATATAGAGACAGTATCTTATGTTTGATGGTAGAAAGTCACTAGTGTTACCAATTGTGTCCCTTGTGTTACACAATTGTCCCTGGTGTTACTGACCAGTTTTAGACAAACCAGAAATTAGTAGCTCAACTCTAGTGGTCAAAAGTAAGAGGAAAGATATCGTGATATAAATAATAACACATTTTTAATATTTAAAAAAAAATGGTAAATAAATTGTAAAAGTTTTGAAAGGTCTAATCCCATTCGTGTACGCAAGAGACTTGCAATTAAAAAAATATGTAAAATAACTAAATCGAGACAATATCATTTTATACCAGTGACTTTTATTTGTTCATTATATCAAGAGGGTTACAATGGCAATATTCTAATGACATACATGATTTTTATCATTTCTCCTGACAGTAACACAAGGGACACTGGCTGGTGGCAATGGATTTATTTTTCAATTAGAATTTATTTTATGTATTCAAAGTCAATGCCGTGCTGATGTTTCTCAAACTTCAAATGATTAAGGACTCAAAAACCTTAAAACTGAAACAAAATGGCCAGTTTGATTTTTTCTTAAATCATCTTCAAAATATTGACGATTTTTGAGAATAATCCAGGTATTTCTTATTTTAGTTTTTCTCAAATTTTCCAAATTCGCTTTTCCATGTCAGTACAAGCGCTGCTTTAACACTGGTTTGGTGAATACCTTACAATTAAAGGTTACCTACATGCATGGCAAAGAAAATATGACTCTCCTGTTTGTACAAATTGAACCCAAGAATGTTGAGTGTTTCTGAAAACTGAAGCAAAGAATCCCTTTATTTTGAACCTTCCGGCTACACAAATTTTATATAATCAAATATGACGTTTCCAAAAAAAATGTGCTCGTCATAATTTCTTAAGTTCATGTTATGGTAGGAAACGTGTTAGTGCAAATACTCGGTATCTCATGACAAATCTACAGACCCTATTGTAGCATCACTAATATTTGTAATGGGTTGTTTAAAGTGTTTCAAATTTCCAAATGTTTTTATTTGATCTGCACTGATGAGACATAAGCTTTCGACGTGCACTACAATGCACATATGCAGAAACTGAATTCACTGTAACTTTTTTTATTTATCAAAAGCAACAACAAATTGCAGAAAATATGCCTGATTCCTCAGCTGTTTTTAACACACTGAAAAATATGGTGACATATTTTTATTTATTTTCTTGCACATATAAACAAGCTACATTTCATTTCTTAACGACCCTGTCAGGCTAAAATGCATACCACAGGCCTGTACCGACATAAGTGAATATGTTTTGCACGCTAATGTGTGTTTCGTAAGAAAGGGATCACATTCATACCCTAACACGTCTGCGCAGGTTGATATGCGTTGTTGAAAAATTATGCTCAAAATGTCTTATTTGACAGCGTATGTTGTACACGTGAGACAAACGCAATAATACGTATACATACAATACATAGCCTTCTTTCGTACTTTGTTGCGTCTTTTTGGCACTAGCAAATGTGTTTTTTTTAAATGAAGGGAAAAAATGCAAATCTCTGCATTAAACATCAAATAGACTTTTATTACGAATAAAATTTCGGATTCACTCGGGTCCGGACGATACAATTGTATCTCGGGTATTTCTATCCATGTAGGGACCTGGATGGCCAATTGGTTAAGGTAGTTCTACTACCTATACAACCACTGTAGTCTGTCACCACTGCAGTGGGAGTTTGCGCCCCACTTTGTACATTACAAAAAGGGTGCACGCGATTTGCAATCGTAAGTGATAAGGTATGTCAGTTAACTGCCAAAAGGTCCTTTGTTCTCACCGGGCACTCCGGCTTCCTCCAACACTAAAATTGACCGTCATGAGATAGCTGAAATATTGCTGAAAGTGACGTTAAACCCCATATCAATCAATCAATCTATCCATGTCTTACTATAATATTGACCTCGGAATGAAGAATTAAACTGACACAACCAAGGATCATCAAAACAGCGGCAGAAGAATACCGAAGGAACAAAGAATAAGATCACATAAATCAAATCCAGAAACGAGGCCAAAGCAATAACACCAGAAGACGGTAAAAAAGACGCTACACAACCACAAAACACAAACACTACATATTCAACAATGAAAACTAAAGCACTAACAGTGTGAACTATCAAAAAAGTAACATCAGGTGTTCCGGAAGTGTAGGCGTGTCCTGCTTTATATACAACATCCGTCACACTGTCAGTGGGTCAAAATGCCGTCTTCCAAGCTATGTAACAGTCGATGTATAGAATGTAACACTTCCGTTGTCACTGCGTTTGAAATATGTCCCTTCAGCTACCCATATAATGTTTAAACCTGGCCATAAGTTGGTACGCGTTTTGTTGGCCTTCAAATATTAAGAGATAAAACAATACTGACGTTACAGTGAAGATAGTTTCTGCTTAGAGCATTTGGACAAATTATTACTCTTCAGTGCAGATCAAATCAAAACATTTGGAAATAGAAAACCGAAATATGTGTAAAAGCCAATACAGAACAAATTACCATTAAGATCTTAAACGAAAAGCCAGGACAGAGCTAGGCAGGAGGGAGATACACATTAGTTTTTAATAAAGGTGTCTTAAATTAAGATATTACAAGTTTTCAAATAAAATAAGTAAAGGTTAAGTTTATCGTGCATTTTTGTATTATAGGGCATCCAACAATAGTATTACTGAATTACTACAACTAGTGTCAATGTTTAATGTTTTTTGTCATTAAAAGATTTAGAATGCTGGCAGACGTTTGCTTGAACGTTGTAGTGAGACAGAACCTTGAACATTTTTTGTTTCATTTAAATGTTTTTGCAATTTAAAGGAACTTATTATTTATAATAAATACAATGATTAAGTATGTACATGCGTAATAGCCCAAAAGCTCAAAAATGAAAAAAATGTCTTTGTTATAGCAAACACTTATTCTGGCTCTGTAATTACTTCGCCGGATATATAGGTAAGAACATACTTATACCAACACAAAGTGTAACTGCATGTGTGTTTCAAAACAAGTGTACATCATTGTTTATAATATCAAACAGGCAGAGTATAACTATGAACGAAAAAAGGAAATGGGGTAAATGTCAAGGAGACAACATCTAATCTCCAGGTTAACACGACCCAAAGCAAAGCATCTAGGGGTCACCGTACGGTCGTAAACACAGTGAGGAATCTCAAACCATACAGATAGCGCCAAATGGCCTCAAAAAGTAAAAAAAGTGAATAGATCAATTGAAACAATCCACATCTAATAATCCGATTATCAAAAACGAAATTTTATAACAAGACAAGGACAACCCATTGATTCCTGACTTGGGACAGGCGTAAAAATTGCGGTGGGGTTAAACTCGTTTTCTCGGATCCAAAACCTCCCCCTATGTGTGGTGAATGGCTAAAAAATAAATACACAAAAAGACTTGCAGTAAAAATCAAACTTGAAAAATGTGCAACTTATAAAGATGAGTACCTTTACAATGAAGTACATAAAACACGAAGACAATACACACGAGTACTGTCCTGACAAATGCTCGCAGTTACTGACAGCTACACATGTAGCTAAGGACATAATTTCCGTTAATTATGATATCAAGCCTTCAAACATATGCAACTTCAATTGAAATACATATACTTCTTTATTGATTTGGTATAACAACATCATCAATTATAAAGGAAGAACATGATATTGTGCAATGCCAAATACTGCACGTATGAAAAATGTTTTAATTTAGTTCAGTGTTAAACATTGAGGAGTTGATCAATATCTTGTCAATAAAAACCAGAAGTAAAGATTTAAAGACAATACTGTATTATAAGTTTGTTCAACGGATCAATATGTTTGCAAGGACAATATTTGAATTTGTGTGCTTTGTACATGAAATTACTATAGAAGTTTAGATGAGAAATGCCCTGTTGTATAAGAGCTCTGCATGTAGAACCAAATTTCCGTAATAAGTCAATGTATCTATAATAAATAATTAAGAATGTTTTATCAATTTATAATGTCTAAACCCTTGATGAAAAAGTTTTTTTTTCAGTTAGACAAAGATTTCGGTCGTTAAAGTCAGAAACATCACTACATACTCGTGCATATCGAACCAGTTGTGAAATGTAGACCCCGTAAGAAGGGGCTAAGGGAACATCGTCGTCGAGACTGGGAAAATTAACTATAGGGAAAGAGAAATCAACCCTTTTATCATAAACTTTAGTGTTTGACATCAAGATCAAGAAAGGAGTATTATCGCTGCTGCTATTGGATTACTTATTTAAAATATTTTTTTATTCAAATCACTTATTTAAAATTTTTGCATTTCTTATTTAAAGTAAGTTCGACAGGATAAATTTCATCTGTAAATTTAGAAAATTTAGGATTATTTAATGCAAAAATATCGTCCAAATATCTATATGTATTGTTAGAAATATCAACTAAATGCTGTTTTGAAGGGTTTTTGAATTTTTTCCATGCATTTAACGTACATTTACGTCAGATAGGTGGCTTATATTGAATTTGGGGGTCTTCTTATTGAATACTTAAGTGATATCTGGAAAACCTGAATGTGGAGAGGTTTTTATATATAGCTGTACACGTGTGTCGAAAATGATTACTTAGACTTCGGTCGTTACTTTGAGATTTTCCATTAACTTCAAAACCATATAATTTTATTTTGATCCTCTGAATTTTTTTTAATTTACTCTGAACAGATATAAAACATATAAATGCCCGTCTTAAGAACTCAAATATATACTGAACACAAACAGTTTAGCAACAATTGGTGTGAATTAAAAGGGTCTATTTTTCAGGTTACCAAATCTCAATTATTAAACTGAATTTTACATTTCTGAGCTGGATTTGAGTTCGACCAATCATTAGCATTACGTCTGTCCATAAATTCTGAATATTACATTAATTTTAAGCTAACTGGACCCGAAAAGAAAAACATTGAAAAAGGGGGGGGGGGTATGCAAAAAATGCCAGATTTTTCATTTTTATGCAACGAAAGCCAACAAAATGTTTTTGATTACAAGAACTGGTTATGTAACGGTGATCAAGAAGTGATCTTTTCACTTTTTTGCAAAAGATGAAAATTGCCTACGGCAAAAAAGTCCATGTTAATTTTCGGACCATAACTTGAATTGGATATCTTGTACACCCAATCTGACAAAATGAAGATTTTTTTATGGTTGAATTAAAGCAAATATCGGTTATTTTTAGCCAAGATCAGAATTAATCAGCATTTAAATATTTTTGTTAAAATTTAAAACGGTCGCTAAACTTTTTTTGTTGAGTATATTTTTTTGCACCCTTTGTTATGTGATAAGAAGTAATCCGATCATTTATATTAAAAACAATGAATAAAACCTAGGAATTCGCATTGCAAAGGCTACTTGTGGACCGCTATGGGATATCTGTTTCCCAGATGACAACAGATCTTTCCCTATAAAGCTTAATTGTTGTTTCCTCTACCGGATTTGACTTTACTACCGGATTTGACATGTTCAACACGGCGGGTGTCTTATAAGAAGCAGGAGATGCTAACTCTACCGGTGCACCTTATCTCACCCATGGTTTTTTTATTGGGTCCGTGTTGTTCATCTTTGTGTGTGTGTGTCTTCATTTTTCTTTTCTGTGCCGTACCCATGTTGTGTCTCTGTATTATGCCCCCGGATCTTTAGAACAGGGGTCATATTGTTTTTGTCCTGTCTGTCTGTCTGTCTGTCCGCAAATTAAACCTGGCTCATAACTTTCAATTCAGATGTGATAAGTCCTTCATAATTGGTATGTGTATTGACCATGTAAAGCTGAACATCATTATGTAAATTTCACTAAGGTCAGGTCAAAGGTCAAGGTCACAGAGGTCAAAAGGTCAAAATCTAGATTTTGCTATTGCTCATTAATTACAATTGCTAGAGGCTTGATATTGTGTATATGAATAAATTTAATGAAGCTTAATACAAATCCACCCAAAAAATTTGGGTCAGGTCAAAGGTCAAGGTCACTCAGTGCAAAATTGAAAACTTTAACAAAAGCTTTAACATTGCCGATATTTTTCCAACCAGATGTGATAAGACCTTCATATTTGGCATGTATATTGATCATATAAAGCTGAATATCATTATGCAAATTTCATGAAGGTCAGGTCAAAGGTCAAGGTCACAGAGGTCAAAATTTAGATTTTGCTTTTAGCTCGCAAATTACAATTGCAAAAGGAATGATATTCTATATGCGGATAGATCTAATGGAGCTTAGTAAAAATGTCTACTTAACCTTAATTTCTAGTGATTGCAATTTTAGTATTTATTTTGTATGGTAGACATTGTTGCCTCCGGGGGCATAGTGTTTCACAAACACATCTTGTTTTCTCTTTTTATGGTTCTGATGTTGCCATTGACCTTGGATTGTTCGTTTTGAATTGACGGTTCGGTTCTCACTTAATTTACTAATATTGTGTACATGTATTTTGGTCTTGTTTGTTTTCTTTTATTCCTTTCTTTCTTAAGATTTTCCTTTGTCTTTACAATGTATGTCCTATCTCCGTAGTTGTATGATTTAACAGCTCTAAATCACTAGGGCCGAAAAGCGACGCTAGAAATTCATTATTTATGACGAACAAGGACGTCTGAAATCTAGATTATATGACAAACGTGATGATTTTGACTTTCCAGTTGTGAACTTTCCCTTTCTCTGCAGTAATATACCTGCATCCCCAGCATATAAAGTATATATTTCACTGTATATGTTACTGTAGAGCATGCAGTACATACAGTGACTTTGAGGAAAGAGCAAAAGCACTGTCACAAAAACTGCTGAGTCAGGGATATGTTCAGCCTTTGTTACTTTCGTCCCTGCAGAAATTCTATGGCCGTCACCACGACATCATAGATAGATATGAAATGTCAGTGTCACAAATAAAAACTGACATTTTCAGCTAGATTCGCGTCTTCCCTGATTTGCCATTACCGGTTTTGACTTTACCCTGGATTGACCCACTGACAGTGTGACGGGTGCTGTGCACAGAGCAGGACATGCTTACCTTTCCGGGGCACCTGATGTCACTCTTGTTTATTGAGAGTTCACACTGTTAGTGCTTTAGTTTTTTGTGTTGTATATGTAATGTTCATGTGTTTTGTGGGCATGTGGTGTCTTTGGTCTTCCGTCTTTTGGTGTTCTTGTTTTGCCTTGTCTCTGGACTTTGATTTGTGTAATCTTGTGCTTTGTTCCTTCGGTATTCTACTGTCGTTGTTATGTCAATGGTATTTAAATTCTATAGATACGACTAAATTAAGTGCCTTATTTATATCAATGTGCACCTCTTTGCAGTTAATTTGTTATGACCTTATATCAGGCACTTAATCGAGTTGAACTTATAGAAGTTATATGCCATTTACATAAATAAGGAATAATTCGGGTCGAACTTCGGCCCTAGTGTAAAAACGGCAGTAGAATACCGAAGGAACAAGGGAAGGAATGACCACAAAATTCGAAGTCAAAAGACATGGCAAAAAATGGCAACAGAGAAAAAAAAAAAAACAAAGACAAAACGTGGACTTGAGACAGCTACAATGCAAGGGAATAAAAAGATATATAGTATCTATCCCGAGGGAAAAAGTGAGATAGGCTGATATCAAACCCAAAGGCTAAGATATCATGTCTATACCGAGGCTTGCCGAGGGATGGACAAAAGATATCTTAGCCTGAGGGTTTGAGATCAGCCTATCTCGCCTTTTCAAGAGGGTTTGATACTTTTTCTCGCCTTAACGCTCTGAAATTACTCACAAAATCATGACCAGCTTTGACTTTTACAAAGAAATATCAGGAAGTCCCGCGAAAAATATGACGTCACAATTGGTATACGTTTACTGAAGCTTGATAGTAACTTCGTTTTCAACAATTGGCGCGCAATTTTAAATCTTTATTTAAATATAAATTGCAAATCTCGCGGTTCATAACGAATTGCTGGTTCAAAGGTACATTTTCATTCTTTATATAAACAGTAAGAGTTATTAAATCAGACAACAAATAATACTTGATAAATCGCATGAAAATTCGAAGCGATGGCAGACATCTTGAATTTTTCGCACGTGCTTACGATCGAGGTAAGACAGCCCCCCCCGCAAAGGGGTGAGATAGAAATATCTCACACCCCCAAATCACGAGATCTCTCGATCTCCTAGGCGAGAAAATATTAAGAACTAAGGCACTCATAGTATAGTATGAACTCCCATAAAAACCGTGAGTTACATTAGGTGCTCCGGAAGGGTAAGCATGTCCTCAATGATTTGAATTTTTGCTGTTGTGTTAAAACTAAAAACATTTTCAAAATAAATCTATTTAGTTATCTTGGGATATGATACTTTGCTAAATTTTGTTATTAATGGTTTCATAAAACATTAATGAAGTCATGTCACGTGACACAGCGGAATGTTCGCTTATCAATTCAAAAAAGGTTTAAGTAAATCAAAATTATTGTTGGCTGATATCGTTTTGAAACATCAGTGACGTAAATGGCGTTTAACTGAACTACTCTAAATATTTTAAGTTTTAAATGCACAAGACCAGAGGAGTCCAAAAAAAAAAGATAAATATTCCAAAATGTGATTATCAAACATCCTTCAAATTATTTTTTTTCTAAAAACGTCGAAATAAAAGCTATAAAAATCTTGGAAAATGTATAAATTGTTTTCATTTAGTTGAACTCGGTCGTTCAAGGTCCTTGTTTTGATTTTCATTTGAAATGAAGAGACATGAGCTGTCAACACTGGCGTCTGCAAAACTCAGCTGAAATTCTTCTATGTTTTTGTCTTTGTTTTACTTTGGCAATTTTTATATACCCGGACATTTAAAAACTGAACGTAACTAACTGATATATAGGTTAGAAATAACAAAATACCGAATTTTCTGTTAATTTATTTTCTGCAAATGTGCATTTCGACAAGTTATGTCTCATCAGTGCAGATCACATCAAAACATTTGGAAGCCCATGATATAAACCGGAATAGTTCGTGTAAAGTAGAAAGAGAACAAATAACCATAAGGATCTAAATAGAAAAATCAAAATTCAACTAGGGACAGAGCTATCCATGAAGAAGATATTCATCAGTTTTAAACAAAATTGTGCAAAATTTAGATATTGCATTTTTCAATAAAATCGGTTCTTGGGTCAGCATCGAAGTACTGACTACTTGGTTGGTGAATATGTAAGCGTAATTTATTTCCAACCAGTAGAATAAAAACATTTTGTGTTTCTAACTTGGTGGTTAATCCGTCACGGTCTGTGCTCCGTTGTGATTGGTTAATTAGATGTTGTGGATATTGTCCACTAGTGCATTTTATCAAAAAAGAAGGAATATAACTGCCGGAATAAATTCCCTTTCACAAATACTTTCCGGGACTTACAGACCACTAGAAAAGAGACAATACCATTGAAGAGTTCAGCCTTTAGATTCCGTACAATATAATGCAATACATGTTAACATCGATTAAGAAAAAAATATCAAAATATAATTACCTGCACTATTTGTTTGCACAAACAAAACAATTAGACCCGAAAGTAGAATATGTATTTCCCTCATACTTAAAGTGTCACGGTGTACTAAACAGGTGACCATTCCATAACTACTACTACATAATAGTTTCTTTATTTCCTAATTGCGAATCGTGACCTGAATGTTAATTACTTTAAACTTTTTTAACTTAATTTATGATACAGGTTGTAATAAGACTTGACTATGTCTGTCTATTTAATCAGTCAAGACGATGTTCTTCTTTATGTTTCTTTTGTATTTTTGCATCACGTTCAACAAATCAGCATTTTTTTCATAATTCTCTTTCACTCTTTTTTAAATGAAACACAGAGACAATGCAATTTTCATTCAAAAGAAAATATACAAATTATCTAGATTGCCGTCTATAGGGACTAAAAATGCTGTTAAGGTACATTTATATATGACTGTGAGTCTGATAATGGTTACACCATCCAATGGCCTATTAGATAATACGGAACCCATAGCCATTAAAAAATGAACTTGTAAATAAACGCATCTGAAACTAATTTTTGTAAAACTTTACACCCAATAAATTCTTTGGCCGCCATCAAAGGTTGGTTGATAAAAAAGCCTCATAACTTGTAGCTAATTTATTTACTTTTGAGCAGTATCTTAACTTCTTGATTAAATGACTTATAGGTTAAACATTGGCTACGGCATTTGGACAAAGCATTTCTCACATGACATTGGGATGTGCTTACCCAATCAAAGTTTCCCGTCTGACCCTTACATGATGTATGATACATCTAATTACCAAAACTTAGTATCGAGATGCAACGCATTCTTATACTTATAGAGACATCAAAATGGAGAACAACAATAAAAGGGTTTTTGCATTGCTTGTTTTACATCGTATGACACTCATATATGTTGACTCCATATTATCCACTCCTCTCTTATTTAGGACTTTTGAGTTATGTATTATTATATTTCAAACGAAAGTATATGAAATCGATTGCTCAATTTATTCAAGTGATTGCTTGTTCTCGTATATATTGTTTAGTGTATATTTTTTACTATATAACAACATTGTACACTACGCAAACGCAAATTAAAATAAGATGAAATCAGGATACTAAGAAAAACAAAAACTTCAAATAATTGTTTATTATTTTCTTCTTTTTATATCACAGTTTACATCTTTTCATTTTCATACAAACAAGTTATAGATTTAAATAAAAACATAAAAACAAAAGAACATTACAAAGAATAAAACTGGAATGATAACATCATGGATTTTTTTATAATATGAGATATGTAACAATATCGATCTGTTCAGGTGTCCAATAAGAAATTTCACGTCATTTCTGCAAAAACATATTCTTCATATTTTGCTTATCAAATAAAGTAGCAAAATGATATTATTGCCTTTAAAAATATAATCAAGGTCTTATACAACCACAGTTCTTAATTCCTTTCAAAGAAAGACACACCTATTATCTTTTGCTCATTATTAATATTATGCCAGAAAGCTAATTCGATAAATACTTTCATAAAAGGTTGAAAAAGTAAATATAAGTTTCATATCAAGTTTGTGCTATTACAACAATAGCATAAACTTATAAATGTAAACATGTTAACTTTAAAATGTACGATATTTAAAATTAAAATAACCCTTTACATCCGTTCCTTCATATTAATATTTCTGTAAAATTTGTATTATTCGAATTTTGCTCAAGATTAAAAACAATGATCCACCGATTTCATTTCATATTCTGAGAGCATTCGCTCGTGTTGTCATTAGAGAAAATATTTTAAAAAGACAAGGAGAGACAAATCCTCTTTTGGCGCGCGAATCTATCTGAAATTACAAAATTCAAGTTGACATTAAAGTGTCCAAAATGCCTCTTCTGGTAACCTGTATACCATCAATTAAACACATAGTTTGTTAGAAATATATGGCAGTTTTTACTTTATTACTCTCATAAAATATGACCTAAAGTATGGAAAATACGCTGTTTTAATTGCCGCGTTATCATATTCTATTTCAGGTCCAATCAAAAATCCATCTTGATTCCTCTCTCTAGAATTATAAATTCAGTAACCTTGTGACACCTAAACACCACATTTATTTAAAAACAACCAACCACAATCCCTGTCATATATTGCTTCTTTTCAATCTTAACAAAAAAAAAATATAATGTTTTTGTTGTAATTTTTTTTTTCATTTTGGTTTTAAATTTTTTACTTCAGTTTTATCTTTGCTGTCTACATAATCAGATTTAACACTTTTGATACTGTTTTTCTTCTTTCCTTCTACGTTAAAAGTTGAATCTATTATTTTATTGTTCCTAATATGCTCGTTTTCGTCAGTATCATATTCATATTCGTACTCATCGCTGTATTGGAACCAATCATTATCATCAGAAAAATATCCGAAATCGTGGTCTGACGTATCGGCAATTTTCTTTGATGTGACTTGATTTTCTCCACTACTTTTAAAATCATATTCTTCAGTTTCAAACATGCTATCATTCCAGCTATCCCCGTCACTATCCTGAACACTGTTTGAATATAAAATCACCTTTCTTGGTGTTTTCGGTACAGTCCTAGTACTTGTTCTTTTCAGATTATTCCTTTCCTGGCTGTCAGAGGTTAAAGTATCCCGTGGTGGCTTTTGTGTAGATTCATCATCATCGCTTTCATAATAATATTCAAATGAGCTCGAATCACTTTCAGTTACATATGCTTTTCTCTGAATTTCACGCTTACCATTTTGATTCTCATTTTTATTTTGATGTAGATCATCAGACGTATATTCATTCCCGGATTCTATGTCGTTGTTGCTCGAAGATTGTTCCATATGTTCTGTAGTTCCAGAGGTATTAGTAATTTTGTTTGCTTCTTCATAACTACTGACGCCATCATCTTCTAATTGAGATTTTGATTTTTGTTCGTCAGACAATATATCACTCTCATCATCCCTTTGCAAATCGTCTGCTGTTGTTTGTCTTGTTAAATTAGATTTTTGCAGTTTGAAATCTCTTCCTTCCTCACTTTCGGAACGGTCACTTTCAGAAATCATAGTCTTTGATGGCGACGATGGTCTTGATTTTTGCTGAAAATTATTCAGTGTATTATCTTTTCTAGACATACTTTTATCATCTCTGTCGTTTTTTACCATTGAGTCGTCGCTATCAGAGTAAAATTCGTATTCAAAGGAAGCATCTAAGAATGTATCAGAATTATCATTGATAAATTGTGTTTCTCTTTTTTCATTGCTTAAATTTTCTTGCATTTGTTTCCGTTCTGAATCGGAATCGCTTTGAAATTTCCCTTTGTTTCGGGAAATACCATTCACGCCATTTTCAGAGTAAAATTCGTATTCAGAGTCAGGATAAAGTTTGGATCTGAGATTTCTGTTTGGAATGTCATCAGAAGACGCACCTTGATTTTGTTTATCTACTGTTTCTTTTAATAACGGTAGCTGAGCTCTAAAATATCTATCTTCTTTTGATAACGATTCTGGTTCTGTTAAATCATCGGTATTTTCCAACTTGTTGTCGGTATTAGATTCCGCAGAATTATCTGGTGAAAAATATGGACTTTTACTGAAGGAATTAGTTTTGTTCATTTCATTTAACTCTTCTTCTGGTTTTTGAAAAATAGAATCGGAATCTTGATTTTCCTTTGATGATATCTTCTCTGATTTATCATCACTATTTTCGGAACTAAGATAATTTAACGCACTAGAAAGTATGTCAGGAGTACCGTTTTCATTAGTGTTCTTCACTTCATTATCAATAATTTTTGACGTGCTCTCTGTATTTAGATTTTTCCTGGACATCTCCGCCGATAAGTAATTACCGATTCCATCATCATTGCCAGAATCACTGTTTTGATCCTGAACTAAATTTGTATTTTGTCCTCTCGTCTTCGGTTGCTTTTTTAACTTTTCTTCTTGAATTCTAGGATCTAATTCCGAACGTTGATCCTCATCGGAAGATTTGTCATTAGAAAAGAAGCCAGTATTCGGATTTTGACTGAGAGGCTTTATAATGTTCTGTTCATTTTCTGATATTTGGGAACTTACATCAGAACTGGAAAAGTCATTCGACAATGTTTTTGCTGAAAAATCATACTCATCGTTACTATCTGAATAAAATTCGTATTCAGAGTCAAAAAAATCTCCAAACTCCTTCTCTTTACCTAAGTCATTACTTTGTTGTGTGAAAACTCTCGATGACTTCTCTGTTTCATCTGAATTGCTAGGTAGAATTTGACGTTTGCTGGGCTTGTGAATTGCGCTAGATTTTAATGTAGTGTCTCCAAACTGTTCACCACTGTCATACACGTAGTTATCTGTTGCAGTATTTGATGGACTATTAGCCAATGTTTTACTATTCACCTCTCCAGACTGCTTACGATTAAGCATGTTGAGTAAAGACAAAAATGTTTCA
>MJUU01052958.1:8158-27088 GCA_002080025.1 Modiolus philippinarum | reverse complement strand
CTGAGATATTTCATTAAATATACCCATTTTTATTACTTATCTTTTATATAAGGAAGAAAAAAATGTTAAACGAACTGAAGGATCTAGCTCAAAAGAAGTCAAAAGTAGAGAAAGCGGTACAGGACTTCAAAATGAAGAAGGAAGAAGAAAAAATAAGAAAAAGTGTACGGTCGGATAAACTCGAGGAATTCTTTGAACCAGTAACGAAAGGAATAGAAAAAATACCAGAAACAAGGATAACACCACAAGTTGGTCAACTAGTACCCGTGCCTAATATTATGGATCTTCCTGTTCCTCTTGCGATAGAGGAACCGGAGGAACCGAAGATAGTCGAAATGGAACCAGGTGGTGTGAATATCAGTAAGTATGACGCCGAGGAACAACTAGAAAACACCGCCGCAGGCGCTGACCTTAGTAATGAAGACAAGATCAGTAGGGCAAAGGGTATGAATGTGTCGCTGGGAAAAATGAAATCCGGGGCTCAATTTCCACAAGATATCAAATATCTCCAGGACAAAAATAAAAAGTATTACCAGAATTTGCAGGGGAAAATTGGGAAAGGACTGGCATCAAAAGGGTCGTACAAAATAGACACTACCGGCTACTTTTCTGACCTGCTGCTGGATTTTGAACAGCTTCTCAAATATAATAGGTTGTACGGACTAGACAATAAAGGACAACAAGTAATCAACACCAGGGTGGACGACGACTTTGTCGACCTAGTAACAAAGAGGTACAATCCCAAAAAAGCGTATTGTGATTCTGCAAAGCGGACATTTAGAAAACTAATTAGTCTTTCATCACACCCTCTGGTAAAGACAAGTGGCTAATATAAGAATATTTTGTGTAACAGCTGTGACCCAACAAAGCTAGTAGATCGGTTAGAGCTTTTGATTGCTGGTATCGAGTCTGGTAATACCAGTGACGAACTAGTAAACGAAGGAATGACTATTCTAGACACTCTTCTGGAACACGGTGATATAACGGAAGAACAGCATGAAGGAATTTATAGAAAATATTTCGAGTAATAAAAAAATGGAACAAAAGATAACACTTTCTAGTTATGCAGGTAAAGGAACCCCTTCTGATTTTGTGACCCAGTTCGAAGAACCCTTGGTACTAGATAAGAATAAGCAGTATGTTTTTGGTTTGTCCCAGATAAATAGTATGACTTACAGTTGGTATAATGTTTCTGAGTTCTATGGTAACAAGAAAATAAAGTATAGTCTTGATTCTAAGAGTGTCTTTGACCCTGGGAAAATATTCAAGGAATTGACATTTGCTGATGGTAACTACAACTACGGGGACATGTCCACTTAAATAGCAGAATTTTTATCAATAAACGATAAAGTCGAAGACAGTGTAATAAAACTAGACTTTGATCTGACGAGCTTTAAGGTGTTAATTACACTAAAGGGAGGTGCGGTACTAGACTTGAGAGACAGAAACTTTGCCGAGTTAATCGGGTTCGACAAAAAAAATAGTAAAGGAGACGGAATACGGTAGTAAATTGCATAACATCACTAACGGGATAGATAGTATTTATGTTCATTGCGACTTAATTACTAGTTCCGTTGTAGACGGTAAGTCGGGTGACATAATCTACGTCTTTAGTACTTCAAATCTAACTCGTAGTTACCCGTTCGAGAGAACACCGTACCATATAGGATATTCGAGAGTAAACAAAACAAGGATTGACTCGATTCGTGTTTGGGTGACCGACGCAGACGGCAGAAATATAGACCTGAATGGTGTTGACACCAGTTTTACTTTTATTCTGAGAGAAATATAAACGGTAAAGAACAAATGAGAAAAGTATATAGTAAGGAGTTAGGAATATATGTTTTTGTTGACCCGGTAACGAGAGTGCCTACGGCAGAATAAATAGGTGGTGGACTATTCGACAGCATATTCAGCAACGCCGCAAAGCAACTGGCAAAAGAGACAATAAAGAAATCTGCTGTTGCAGCGTTAGATACTGGGAGTAAAAAACTTAGTGAAAAGGTGGGAGAGTATGTAGCAGATAAAATAGCACCAACCGCAAAACCAAGTGCCTACGGCAGTGAACATGTGCCTTCGGCAGTGCCTTCGACAAAACTAAGTGAATATGTACCTTCGACAAAACCAGGTGCATTGATGGGGTTAAAAGGAAACGCCTATTATCAACTAATAATAACTGTTTTTTTCGATGTTTAAAACAACTCAACCCAGATTTTAATCCTACAATCACTGTCTGTGATGAGATACGAAGAGTATATGGGTTAGCTCCTAAAACACCCGTGCCGGTGCCAGTAGCGTGGGACATAATAAAAAGGTACCAGATACCTGTTGGTCTATTTTGTGACGAGACAAAAGAGCATTACGGCAAGGAACATCTAACCATTATAGAACTAGCCGGGGGTCATTACAGTCTTATCATCGGACAAGAAATGAAGAAGTGTTCGTCTTGTTGTTCTATTTACTTGCTCGGTTGTTTGTTCTCGTTGCGGTAAACGATATAAGAAAAAGCACAAGTGTAATGATAACGTATCTGGTTATTATCAAGCAGTAATAAAGAAAACGGGTAGGTATTTGATCCGGAGAACAACAAAGAGTAAAGAGTTAAACCCCAACATAATTCACTATGATATAGAGACTTACACAAAAATTGTCGGCGGACACAAGGTTCATACCCCTTATATCCTAGGATTTGTGGAAAAGGATGGATTCTGTTACTACGCCGGTGATGATTGTGTCGACAATTTTGTACGATATCTGATAAGCAAAACTGCCGTAGGCACTAATGATTTTGTTGTTAATGCTTACAACGGGAGTAACTTTGATCACTACTTCTTGGTTAAGAGTATGAATGAACTGGGGTTAGCTCCGGAAAAATTTATCATGAATAACGGAAGCATAATCGGGTTACAAAAAGATAGAATACGATGATTCGATCTGATGAAACACATAGGTAGTTCTTTGAGTCAAGCATTGTCTGATTTTGGTTGCAAAGTACAAATTGGAGAATTTGATCACAGTCAATCGAAACGCTGGGAAGATATGTCTGATAGTATGAGAAATGAGTGTCTTGTTTATCTACAGTCTGACGTACTTGGTCTACGAGAGTTGTTCAACAAGTTAAACAACCAATGTTACAAAGATTTTGGTAGGGATATTACCAACCTCATCTCGACTAGTTCTCTAGGATTCGACATCTGGAAAGATTATATACCTAATGCAGTTATGGTTGACTTGTCTGATTCAACAGAGGTAGAAACAAATATCAGAAAGAGTATTTGCGGTGGACGGTGCTATAAGAGCAAGACCGAGTTTGAATCTGATCAGTTCGGAAAAAACTATGATGATGTAACTGATTTCTTGTTAAATGTGGACGTTGTGTCCCTTTATCCAACCAGTATGTTACACGAATATCCGGTTGGACAAAGAAAATATACCACCTCAGAGGTGAAGGGTAAAATGGGGATATATAAAGTCAAGTACGTTTCGAATAAGAAACTGCTTCATCCAGTAATAGCAAGAAAGGACGAAAAGGGAGCAAATAAATGGGACTTAGAAGACTCGGAGGATTGGTATACTTCAGTTGATATAGAACAAATGATTAAATATGGTTATGATGTTAATATTATCGAGGGATATTACTGGGAAGAAACTAGTAAGGTGTTTTATGATTGTATACAGAAATTCTTTCAGCTCAAGAAAACTAGTCAAAAAGGAAGTGTTCGGTATACATTAGCAAAACTATTGATGAATGGTCTCTACGGTAAAATGATCCAAAGACCAATATTTAACCACACCCAGACAATAAGAGACAACAATGAATACTGGAAGTTTCATCATAAGTATGTGGTTACGGGCCTAGAACTAATTTTATCTACTTGGTATGTATCAGGTTACTTAAGATCCGAGATTGACTCGGTTGATAAGATCAGTAAGCCGTCACATTTTGGTGCTTTTGTTCTGGCTTATAGCCACAAGATTATGTATGATCATATGACGAGGTTAAATCCAGAGAACAAAATAAAGTTAGACTTCTACTATACTGACACTGATAGTTTACACGTGCCCGGTGAGCAAGCAAAACTAATACCTAATTATAATGGTAATAATTTAGGTGATTTAGCTAATGACTATAAGAAAAACGCCAAGATAATTAAGGCGGTTTATATTGCACCTAAGTTATATATGACTATAACAATTGACACAGACAATGTAATTAGTGTTAAGACAAAGGGTAAAAGATTAAATAAAACCAAGTTAACGCAAGAAGACTTTCAGAAAATGTTGGAGGGTGAAGAAGTAAAAAATACAAGAGATTTTTCCATGAAAAAGGTACATATAAAGAGGACTTCTAAAGAACAGGGTATTGATCATTTTAGTATTCTTCACCTCACAAATTTTGAGAGACGTGCAAATAAAAACGAATACAAGGGAAGAATTTTCTTGGATAAGAATAAATCTTTTCCTATAGGAAGTTGCCGTCTACCACAGTCCACATAAATCCATCCATGACGTTAGAGGTTTATGTGCTATGTCTATCATATGGTAGACAGTCCACATAAATCCATGACGTATATACAATGTGTATACGTTAGAGGTTTATGTGCTATGTCTATCATATGGTAGACAGTCCACATAAATCCATGACGTATGAGGTTTATGTGCTATGTCTATCATATGGTAGACAGTCCACATAAATCCATGACGTATGAGGTTTATGTTCTATGTCTATCATATGGTAGACAGTCCACATAAATCCATGACGTATATACAATGTCTAATAAATCCATAACGTTTACGGTAAATTTGTCATACAACAATTGACAAAGCTGAAAAATAATAAATCTTTATTATATCCCTGAAAGAACACGCACAAATTCCTCCACAAGTTAACTCCGAGAAAAGTTTAGTCCAGCATGGTCTGAATAACCTGCGCACATATCCTTCCTTGGTGTGATTAGTCTAGAATATTCTTCCCGATTGCTGTTTTTATATCCTGATTTATAATATCACTATTCGTATTGTAACTATCCATTATTATTATTTTTTCCTCTGGTAATTTCGGCTTGTTCACCAAGTGCTGTTCATCGTGACAAACCTAAAATAACATACCGAATGGAAATTTACTTGATAACTCGGCAACAGGTTGACATCGTATTGATTTTGTTGCACTGCGAAATTTCACTGCGGCGTATCGATTACCTATTAGGGGTACAAAAAGGAGATTAAATAGATTTTAACAAGTTAAGAAAAAGTATTTTGTCATTAAAGTAATTTGTAAAATAGATTTTAATAGTTAAGAAAACGTATTTTGTATTCCCGATCAAAACAATGAAATATTTTCTTGTCTGGTAAGTTAAGATACAGAAAAGAATATTTATTTTTAGTAGTTAAAACAAGCGTATCTTTTGAGACCTGAAGTTCTGAAGATATAAGTTCTCTCTCCTTTTTACTCGGAAAATTATACACTACGTAGAAAGTACAATTCAGACGACAGTCTTTGGGTATTCGAAAATAGGACTGACTCAAATAAATTACGCTCATTTTCTTGTGCCTTCCACCTATAAAGTATTTCACAATAGAAGATTGATCTTGTTGTGAACAAATATAGTCGTCAAAAATTACAATTTTTTGTTTATCATCAGAATCTGATACTTCGTCGATGTCTTCAACTTTATCATTAGATACTTGCACCAAGTCTTCCAGAGACACTCCTAGTTTTTCCGCTATTTCCTCGAATCTTCGAATTAGTTCCTTGTAATAATGCTGCTCCAAATTTTTTGCGTAAAGAATAATTTTGTCGTAATACAATAAGGGTTTAAATAAAAGGTGCATAAGAAAATTTGTTTTTCCAGATCCACTTGGTCCCACGATCAACATACGGAAGTAATCGTTTGGCATGTTTTTTACTCCTTGTATTGTTTTGAAATTATTTGTATCAGACTTTTTCGAAATATATATCTAGGAATCGTTGTCATTTTTAAAATCTAATTATTTATAAGATAAATAAAAACCATAATGTTGTTTTAGGTAGGAGTGAGTCTCAACCGTTGTAGTGAGTAAAACCTAAAATTTATAGTGTGATTTATATAATAAAAATCAGTAAAAAAAAAGATGAATAGTGAACAAAACAAAACTTACGAAATACTTGCAATGTATGATTTACACAATGTAAGAAAGATGAATATTTATAAATCAATGAGGCTGCCAAGCGGAGTTTACAAAATACTTGATATTCAAGAGGAAGAGAAGATCGTACATTTGTATTATCCTCTTAGCGGAATATACGTTAGAGCGCGGGTGTCCGAAGAAGAACTGGCAGACTTACTAGAAATACAAAGAACTCAAAAGTATTTAACTAAAGTAAAAGAAAGAATCGTACGTCCTCCCAGAGTGTGGATGTGCAGGGACATACTAGAAGTATTTGTTTAGTTGTGCACCGAGTCCTAGTTTGTTTTTTACTCCTATTACACTCTGAACTATTTTTTTTTGTTTATAATTCGTGCCTTAAACAGGTTAAAACAGAGTATTGAGCGTTTGAGAATGAGTAAAACTTATAAGTTTTTTGTTTTACTTATTAGATGTTTAAACCGAAAACGACGTAGAAAAAAAAATGTGAGTAAAACCTACTTTATACTTCTAGACTGTTTAATCAGAGTAACAAGCGTTGTAGAAAAAAATCGTAAACCGCAAATTTTTTTGATTATGCACCAGTTGTAGTTAATATGGGAAAAAAGCTGCGGTTTTCAAAAATGTGTTTTTGAAAACCGCAGCTTTTTTGGGATATTAACTACTATTGTTATACCCTCCGTCTGTCTGTCCGTCCATCCGTTTGTCCATCCATCCAACAGTCACACTTTTCTTGTGATTCAAACTCCTCCTACAATTTTGGATTACGGAATTTTATTTTGAAGTAGAATTGTCGCATATAGTCTGTAGATACGTAATCAGCTTTCGGGTTTTTGATGTTGGTCTTGATTCAAATAAGAGGCCCCAACATGTAAGATTCTAATAAATTTGGTATTGGACTCAAACTCCTCCTACATTTTTGGATTAAGGGACTTTATGTTGTTGTGAAATTCTTGCATATAATCAATAGATGCGCAATAAGCTTTCGGGTTTTGATAAAACATTTGGTGCAATCAAAGGCCCGAAGATGTTAATTTTGACAAAAGCCAAAAGATGTCAGTTTAACATATGTGGCATATAACAAAAAAATCCTCCTACATTTTTTGAAGTAGATGTTAAATCGTTATGCAGAATTGTTGCATATAGGCTCTAGATTTGCAATAAGCTTTCGGAATGTTGATTCCGGTTCCAATTTGGTAAACTTCAAGAAAATGTCGAAGAGTCATATTTGAGCATATAATCTTATATTTTAGGAAGTATTTTGTAGAAAACAAAATTTTGAATATGTAGAATTCTAAAATGTGATTCCAACTTTTATGAAAGTCTCAAAGACCACTTTATTTTTGAATTTTACCCATCAACCATACTTTTGGAATTTGTTTCTATTATGACAAGCATTTTCACCAAATGGGATTTCAAAAATGTTCAATTCCCGTTTTGGTTAATATCCTGAAAGTCTGAAAGACCTCATATTTGTGTTGGAATTCTACCTAACAACCACTTTTACAATTTGTTTTGATAAGAAGAAACATTTTTACCCATTTGATTTTTTTTTAAATGATTCCAATTTTGGTAAATTTTTTGAAAGTCTCAACTATTACTTATTTTTGGGGAATTCTTCCTAGAAACCATACTTTTACATTTTTTTTTTTGATTCGGATAAATATTTTCATTAATTGGATCCCCAAAAGTTTGGTAAATTTCCTGAAAATCTCTAAGACCACTTATTTTTTGGCATTCTAAATAGAAACCATACTTTTACGATTCATTTCTATTAGGACCAACATTTTGATCAATGGATTTCCAAAAAATTTGATTCTAAGTTAGGTAGATTTCTTGAAAATGTTATAGACCTCTTATTTTTGAAATAAATTAAAGTTACAACAAAAGTCCGAATCGATCAAAGGAAGAGACCTCCTATGCAACAGTATATTCAGAATTTGTTTTCATTAGGACACACATTGTCGGTAATTTGATTTCCAAAATATTTTACCCCAGTTTGGTATATTTCCTGAAAGTCTCAAGACTCTCAAGACCACATATTTTTTTGTAGTGTACATCGAGACCATAGACTTACAGTTATTTATAATAACTGCAACAAACATTTACACTAATTGGATTTCCGGAATATTTGATTCCAAGTTCGGTAAATTTCCTGAAAGTTCTCTGAGAGTTATTTTGGAAATCTATCTAACAACTCTATATCTTTGAATTCCATTTAGTGAAAATAGTGACAATCGGTAATTCTTTCTAAAAATGTCAAAAAAATTATACCAAGAGTCTTTAGCATTTATTTTGAGTACGGGGATTTCTATTGTTGCGGACAGTCATTACTCAAGATTGTAGAAATTTTGGACTTGGTAGATAGGGGGATTTACCTGCATCGTATGGGGATAGCTATCGTTTCCGACAGCCCATGCAGTTCATTTTTTTTCTTTGTTTCTTTTTTTCTAAATTTTATCTCTTGATTTTTTTTAGTTTTTGTCAGCTTACCTGGTGTTCGTCGTCTGTCGTCCGTCTAACGTAAACCTTTTTTTTCAAAAATCTTCCCTTCTGAAACCACTGGGACAAAGTTAACCAAACTTGGCCTGAATCATTACAAATGTATGGCTTCTCCAAATAGTGGATTTTATTTTATTCAACGGCCGAACAACTAAGCCGCCATTGCTAAAAATAGAACATAGGGGTAAATTGCAGTTTTTGGCAAATGACTCAGAAGTCGTTTTAAATATAAAAATATATGACGTGGCGTAAAATGATCAGAGAAGCAAGATCTAACCACACTGCAACTTTGAAGAGAATTTGCTGACCCATTTTAGAGTTATTGCCCATTTTCCGTAAAGTCTTCAGAAATTTGATGTTTTTTTTTATTTTTTATTAAAAAAACCTTAACAGATAGAGGTTAACTGCAAAAATTTTAAACACATCAAGATCTACTCACAAAATTCTGAAAATCTTTATACCCGTATACGAGTTATTGCCTTTTATTGGTAAAATTTTTGGTGATATAATATATCTTGTCTTATATTTCAAAAACACTTTGAAATAGAGGCTCAGTTTAATTGCAAGAATGTTCAGCATATCAAGATCTACCCATATGGAAATTTTGAAGAAAATCGAAATACCCATCTAGGAGTTATTGCCATTTTTAGTCAATTTTGTCGTATTGTTTTACCTTTTGTCTTATATAACAAAAACGATTTGAGATAGAAGTTAAGTTAAAATTGAAAGAAAAGAAACGTTCAGCATGTCAAGGATTACATTCTATTGAACACGGTCAAGTTGAATGACCTGATCCAAGATGGCTGCCAGTGGGAACTAAGTTTAACATTTGACCCTACGGGAAAACTTCTAAAATTTCATTCTAAAAACACTTCTAGGCCAATAGGAAAAAATCTTGGTCAAAACAGCCTTTAGTTTCCCTTTGAAAAATGTGTCCAGCAGGAATGCATCACATCCATGATGGCCGCCAGCTTGGAACATAGTTTAAGATTGGACCCAAATGAAAAGCATTTAAAGATCCTCTCCTCTCAAACTGCAAAGCCAATCGGGTCCAAACTTGGTAACAATGGTCCCATGATGGTCCTTTAAAACAAAACACCTATCTTGCAGGTCCGCACTTCACCCAAGATGGCCGCCAGTGCTTAACATTATACCCTTTTGGAAAACACATTCAAAGATCCTCTGAAACTAATTGGACAATTGGGATGAAATTTGGTCACAAAGCTTCTTAGATGGCTCCATTTGAAAAATATGTCCGGCAAGTCTGCATCACATTCAAGATGGCTGCCAGTTGGGAACATAGTTTAATATTGAACCATATGGAAGCATTTGCGGATTTTTCCTCTGACACAACAAAGCCAATGGATCCAAACAATATTTCTTTGGTGATTCCCTTTAAAAATGTCAGGTCTGCAACATATACAAGATGACCGTTAGCGGAGAACGTAGATTGCATTGCCCCTTTGGAAAGGCATTCAAAGATCTCATCTGAAACAACCCCAAATTGGATCCGAACTTGGTAACAATAGGGCTTGGTTAGTTCCCTTTTAGAAATATGCTTTGCAAGTCCACACTTCATCCTAGATGACCGCAAACGGGGAACTTAATTCGACTTTGTACCTTATAGGAAAAAACATTCAAAGATCTACTCCTCTGATACTACTTGGCCAATTTTAATCAAACTTGATGACAATACTAATTAGTTTGCCCCTTTTGAAAAATATGTCCGGCAAGTCCGCATCACATCCAAGATGGCTACCTGCGGAGAATAAACAAAGTGTAACAACAGATCATATGGGCAAGCATTTAAAGATTTTCTTCTCTGAAACAACTAAGCCAATTGGATACAAACTTAGTCACAATATTCTTTTGATGGCCCCGCTTTAAAATTTTGTCCGTCAAGTCTGCATCTCATCCTAGATGGCTAACATTTGGGAACTTATTATGTTAAACACATTCAAAGATCTTCTCTGAAACTTCTAGCCAATTGGATCCAAACTTGTTCATAACATTCCTGTGTTGGTCCCCTTGAAAAGATGACCAGTAAGTTTTTAACATATCCAAAATGGATGCCATCAGGAAATATAGTTCAACTCTGAATCAAATACCATCGAGCTCAATTCACATACTTGAAAATAAGGTTCTTTATTATTTAGGTAATTTGGACTGTATAATCGGCAGCCATGTCCCTGGTGAGAGATACAGGGTCTTGAAAGCCTTTTTTCTTGCTTTTTTTTGGTTTGTTTAAGCAACTTACGTTTTCTTGCTTCATGTTTTGTGTCATTCTGTTTTTGTTTTCCAACTAAACAAAAAATCCAGTGAATGAAGTACAACATTTTTTTTTAATTTGACAAAAGTAACAAGCTAAATAGAATTAACAATGTTGTTTTCACTTTTATTTAGATAATATATTTTCAAAAGAAAGTAGTTTGGCTTCAAGTGAAACAATACAAAGTCATGTTATAGTACAAGATACAAAATTTAAATTTTGAATGAAATGTAATCAAAATCAATGCTTTTGGAAGATAAAGACTCATTTTTAGAAGAGTTTTTATTCAATATTTCGTGTCGTTTTTATAGAGATGGCAGAGTCTAAAGATCAAGGAAGAGATAACAAGGTAATTAAGCTTTCTTTCTAGTTATTTTCTAGTGAATGTCTTTCCACATACGGCGGAAAGACCTCATTGTATTTTGTTTGATTATTTTTAAGGTCTTTGGAAAGGTTATGTGAAAAAATACTATTAGTAATTTGTTTTGCGAGTATGGAATTCTCAGCTTGTATTGCATCGAGTGCGAAGCACGAGATGCAATACGAGCTGAGAAATCCATCCGAGCAAAACAAATTTCTTATAGTATTTTTATCGCTAATTTTGTTATTAATATATACCAGATATATGTTTCTTTTTCTATTGAAATATTTTTTTTAGGTTAAACATGTAATTTTTAGTTAAATGTAACGCTTTTTTGATAGGATTATTTTTTTCACGAAACGTCACGCGACGTCATATTAATACGCTGTTGCTAACGTTCCATAGAGATTGACGATAATATGTTCATATCAGCGCTGTGCAGTGATAATAGAATTATCGTCGCTCCAGAACAATTGAAAATCAAGCAAATTAGCGATAAAAGACCTTATTGTATTTCTTCTTGTTATTTTACCCCTGCTCCCCATCATGGATAGGCGGTATACTGTTTTCAGTATGTGTGTGTAGGCAAGTCGGTGGGTGTGTGTGTGTGAGACACATTTTCGTTCCATATACCGTATAGCGGGTTTATTTCGCGGGGTGCTAATTTTGGCGTAATTTAGCGGTCCAGCTTAAGTCGCTAAAATAAATTCCGCCAAATTTTATTCTACAGTTTTATTATTCAAACAAGTATATGAAATTTATAACACTTTCTATAATTATTACCTTTGGAAATCATTAATATTTATCATTACGACTTGGATATCTGTATGTATTGTGCATGTCTAAAGCTGTATTCAGGCCAAGCTTTTCAGGCGACAAATATTTAAAATTACTGAAAATGCGGGTACTATTATTAATTATATGTAACTTACTAAATGCAATAAAAAAATATTTAAAATCAAAGGATATTTATCATTCTTTTCTTTAATATTTCATATTGATCAACACCTTTTATAAACCGAAACTCATTTCTTTTAAAATACAAGGAAAAATTTGTATTATGTATTTTACGTAATCGCGAAAATAAAAACCGCCAAAATTTTTCGTATACATTTTGTCTTTAAAAACGCTAAATTAAAACCCGTCAAAATAACCTGCTATACGGTATTTCAGGAATGGTGAGAGATACAGATCTGAAATTTTGTAACAAGCTTTGCATGATTATGCCATATCGTGAGATACATTGTTAGACATATAGCATTACTACTTCCTGTTTACCGACTTAATTGATACTTATATCATCAAGAGTGATATTTGGTCACAGTTTTCTCTGTAATGGTAAATGATGCAAATCTGAATTTTGTCACAAGCTTTGTATGATCATGCTATATCGTGAGATGCATTTTCAGACTTGTCGGAATGCTACTTCCTTTTTTACCAACTCCGTCAAGTTTTGGGACTTGTAGCATTATATAGTAATTTTTTCGTCTCAGTTTTCTCCGTTATGTTAAATAATGCAAATCTATAATTTTGTCACAAGCTTTGTATGATTATGTCATTTTGTGGAATGTGTTTTTAGAATACTACTTCCTGTTATCAGACGTCGTCAATTTTTGGCACGAAGCACCAAAGAGTAATATTAGTCACAGTTTTCTCGATAATGGCGAATGATACACATCTTAATTTTTGTCAGAAGCCTTGTATGATCATGCCATATTGTGGGATGCCTTTCAGACCTGTGGGGATATTACTTCTTGTTTACTGTCTTGGTCAATTATAGGCACTCGTAGCATGACAGAATAGTTTTCCGTCAAAGTTTTCTCTGTAATTGTAAATGATACAAATTTGAAATTCTGTAACAAGCTTTGTATGATCATTCCATATTGTTGGATTTGTTTTTAGACCTGTCGGGACAATACCACTTTCTGTTTACCGACTTTGTCATTTTTTTTCAATTATAGCCATAAACTGAAATATTTCGTCAAGGACATCTCAACTTGTGTATGTAGTAAGATTTGATATTTTATTTGATACTTTTGTATGTTGAGTTGTACTGTGTCTCTCTTTTTCAAGTCCATCACTGATTATATAATTGTACCCATACTTATATTGTGTCCACACCTGTACTGTGTCGACACCTGTATCATGTCCACACACACTTTAATTTGCATGGTTGTAAAACTGGTTGCCATTCGACGAGAGCTCTTGTTATTATTAAGGTCTTTCTCTTTACAATATAAAGACCTGATTGTATTTCATTTGATTATTATTAGGGTTTTCACAACATGTGAAAGACCTTATTACATTTCTTTCTATTATTAAGGTCTTTCCCACTACAATTGAAATACTTGCATGGTTTTTCTTATGATTATTAAGGCCCCTCCCTTTCCAATGAAAAGACCTTTCTGTATTTCTTCTGATTATTATTTAAAACTTCCCCCTTCCAATGAATAGACCATTCTGTATTTCTTCTGATAATTAAGGTCTTTCCCGTTTCAAACGGAACGACCTTTTTGTATTTCTTCTTCTTCTTCTCCGCTCCATTTTCATAAAATTGACTGGACAAATCCTTTTGCTATTTTAGGACAATAGTGTAGACTATGTCTTGTTAATAAGAATTAGAAACGGTTAAAATCTTTTTCATTCACGTAATATCCTCCCTTATCCGAAAAACCTTGTTATGGGATGAACTCAGGAAAACCATAAGAGATAGCTGATAAAGGGTAAAGGCAAAAATGTTTGTTAGGTCATGACGGACCTTCGTTCTATTTCGACCAAACATCTATGATAAATTTTTCATGAGTTATACCTCTTGAAAGTTTTGTCACGTCTTTAAATATGTTTTTCTCGGAAATGGTAAGAGATATAAACTTTTTCAATTCAACTTAGGTGATATGTGTTACATCTAAAATGCCAAGGTCAAAGGTCATCGGTCCATTTGAACTTTGACCTTATGCCTTGTTGTTTGATAAACTCAGAAACCGTAAGAAATAGCTGAAAAATGTAAGGAAGAAATGTATGGAAAGCCAAAGGGGTCAAAATTCTTTATGCTATATTCTTCTTTCTTAGTTCTATATTCTACATTCTACTTTCTATATTCTAACTTATTACTTCTATTTTATAGATTCTTACTTCTGTTTTCAGAATTCTGAGTTCGAAATTCGAAATTAAACATCCTTTCTTGTAAATTTATAATCCTTATTTCTAAATTTGTCATCCTACATTGTAATTTCTTCATTTTGAATTTATATTTCTTAATTCAAAAATCTTGTTTTGCAATTTTAAATGCTATTTTCTCAATTACTTATTCCTTATTACTTATTTTTATGCAACTTCGGTATTTTTTTGTACTCCGAATTCATTGTTTTATATCTTTATTTTCATATTCTTCATTTGTTAGAATTATTATAAAAATACAAAATAAAAAGTAAGAAGTTAGAAAGATGAATATAGAATAAAGAACTTAGGATGATGAAAATAGAAACAAGAATTTCGAAGTAAGCATAATACACGAACTATAAGAAAAATCTTAGTCACCTAGACGCTTTAAGAGATTTAACCGCAAGGTGATTGACGTGGTGGGGTTCTATTTGGGGGTTAGAGAATAATCTGGGACTAATATATATTAGTCCCAGTAATAATGTAACAGTGTTTTAATTCCACCACAAACATTTATTCCGGAATACATAGCTGCCAATTTACTAGTAAATCCATAACCATGTGCAAGATACTGGGAATAATATCTGACGGAATAAGTGACTGTGCACTAGTTCAGTAGAAATACACCAGGAATGAATTTACGCTTAAAGACCAAACCAACTAATCATTTCTACAGTTGATTTTTTCATGAAACTTAGCATAATCATTCTTCATGGTATTTTGGACAATTTTCAAGAATAAAAAATATAGGTCACCGAATTCGTTTTGTTGCTATAGCGCCATGCAAAGCAGCTAAATTCGGAAGATGGGGAAATGAGAAGGTTAACTTCAAACCCTTGCCATATCGGTAAAAATTGTTGAAATTGCAAACGGGTTTCTGTATTATACTCCGGGAAGTCTATAGAAAACTCTCGAATGAAAGAGGTATAATTAATTTAACGCTTAATTACTTTCCCGCGCTAAATATTAGACATTTTTGTTATCTTTTCCATTCAAAATTGTGAAAATTCTGCAGTTGATTTTTTCCTCATATTTTCAGAGCATGTAAAGTTGTTTGTATTAATTAGAATAAGGCAATAAAAACAATAGGTCACCGAACTCATAAAAAAGATATAATGGAATATAACGACAAAAAATGGCTTTTTCGGCCACACGTCGCTTGATTTTTCTCTTGCAATGAAGATGACGTCACAGTAATAGACGTCGAAAGTTAGAGTATCGATAATGAACACTGAAACAATAATAAAAAATCAATTATTTTTTTGTACGGCAGTGTACTTTATGGACAAATTCTTATTAATAAGCGTGATTTGAGGATAAAGAAAAGAAAAAAGAAGCTGTTCCATTATTTTGTTACATTTTTGTCACGATACAGCAATTAAAGAATGAAAATATTTGTTTCCCTTCCTGCTAAGTAAAAATATTTTAAACAAAAAATGTTTGCTCTCCCAATTTGGGAAAATTGAAAAGCCAAAGAACCAGACTTTTATATTGAACTTTCAAGTTAGGGGTTTTGTGTTGAAGGAGGTGGAATGGTGTCTTTTATCCTTTACTCATTCCCCCGATTCTTTTAGTGAAAGCCCTAGTAAAAGTTGATTCTTATACATGTAGTTAGGAAAATTGTTTCAAATAATCATCGATCAATTTAACGGTATTGGCTATGAAATAGGCAACCCAAAAAACGTGCTGTATTTTTTTTTCAAAATATGATGAATCAGTCTCAATAAAACAAGAAAACCAAAACCAAAACACGTACTCTTCGTTGCTAACGTTCTAAAATAATTTTAAAAAAATTAAAATTTTGAAGGGCTTTCGAGAAATTCAAAAATATTATTTTTTTAGTTTTTAAAAAGTTCGGAATCAATTTCCGTCAATCTGAAAACATTTAACAGCTGACATTCTGGTAGTATTTGTAACGGGGGTTGATTTAAACACATTTATTTTGCGCAAAATGCAAAGGGATTACAAACAAGTTATTCCAACTTATAAAAGCCTCATCACGCGGCTTTCGAGATTTAAGCTCCATAAAAAATGTTCAAGGACACACGGACCATTGAACGGATCAGGCGAAACCAGTGGACATTAACTTCGTTTTTAGGGTGTAATAATATATGTTATATTTATTCAAATTGCATACATAGAACCCATTTGGGTTATGGCAACACAAACATATGCATGTATTAAACAAAAACATAATGAAATAAACAAATATAATAGGGAAGATATAATTATATTAGCTAAGGGTTTCCTTTCCCAAGTCCTAGTGACTGTCTAGTAAAAGAAAAATTGACATAAAGAATTGTACGATCCACATAAAAATTCTCAGGCCCCTTCCGAACACGTGTCCCTATAATGGTCTTAAATATTAACATTGCACCATTTCATAGATTTTTACTTGACATTTCATGTCTGCATGCTGGATTTTGGATTTGCGCCGATTTTTTGTTTCATTTGCTCCAATTTTTTTTAATTCATTTGCGCCGATTATTTCTTTAATTTGCGCCGATTTCTACTTGTTAATTTCATGTCAAATACAAGTATTTTTTGTCATTTGTTCAGACTAAAAAGATCGACGCAAATGCCATACGCTGCTGCATACGGCACAATCGAATCCAGACCAGTTGTCAAGTACGAAGTCAAGACTATTGCGGTTTACATTTTTTTTTCTATTTTGGTTTGTATGGGTTTTCAGCAGTTTTTCAGGTACATTTTGTATATCGTGACGGTCAGTTTTAGTAGGGAGGAAGCCGGAGTACCCGTAGAGAACTGCCGACCTTGGGCATTTACATTTTTAAGCGGAACTATATGAAAAGTGTTTAACGTGCTATGGGACGTTCCTTGAGACCATCCTTGCAAATCGTGTATGAGCCGAAAACTAGGTTCATGAAATTTTCCACCTCGACCGGGAACCGAAGCACAGACCCTTCGTTCCGCGATCCGACGCTGGTTTATGAGATAAAGATGTCGCAATTTTACAAATTATATCAATTATAGGACTCCATGACGAATAATTTGTATTATTTGATGGATGATCGACGGCTCGCACAATAACACAGGAATATTGCCAATTCTTTTCATAAGTCTACAAAAGTAAACGATGTTTAATATTTGTTATGTATTTATACTATAACTAATCCGAGATTCTGATTATCGCAAAATATTCAACGAATGATCGAATAACGCAGTAATTCACGAATGCGCGCAGCGCATGAGTGAATTACAGCGTTTTTCGATCATGAGTTGAATATTTTCGATAATCAGAATCTAGGATTAGTTATTGTTTTTATTATATAGATCAGTTCTTGCATATTTAATGGTTTAATTTAAGATTCTTTTCATGAACTATGTTTTCGATGTTAATCCGCTGAAACGTTTACTTAACAACGACGTTGACAACGTCTATTGTGACGTCACTTCCTAGAGTGAAATTATGGAAAATAATTTCACAGTTAATTATCACTTTTAATTCACTGAGAAATTTCAATCTTTCACTGCAATCTATATAATAAATTTTGTTTATTTGTTTGTCACAAACATTTAATATTTTATGACAATAAAGAATTTGAATTTGAATTTAATATTGTTCCACCGTATTTAAATATAATTTTTTTTTTTTGTAATTTGAACACTTTTTTTTTTAAACTATTCTAACTTTTCATCACCAACGTAGTTAGTGAATGTCACTTTGCTGATCTTCCACAGCGTGCGACGTCATAAACGTCTTACAGAACAATGACAATGCGCTGTGTTGTGCGTATAAACAATAGTTGGTTTGGTCTTTAATAAAACGTAGAGGTGGGAGCAGAACCTTTTCTTCTAATGCGTTTTGAGCATTTCAGATTGTTATTGATTTTTTTTTGTGGAATAAAACAGTTGTTAACTGTTATCATTGGCGGATCCAAGGGGGGGTTTCCGGGGGTTGGAACCCCAATTTTTTCTGGACAATCATGTGTTTTTTAATGAATATCCTGGTGTTTTAGTAAGAAAATACCCTAAAACTTTTCGCGCCTTGCTGCGCTCGGCGAAATTTCTTTACGATTCTAATTGGAACCCCCCCCCCCTTTTTTTTCCAATTGTCTGGATCCGCCCCTGGTTATTTATCATTTGGTGTTTTCTGTTCTGTTGAATTTTTATCTTCTCTTAACTGTTAAAGGGAAATGAAATAAAATGCTTGCTGCTTATCATAAAAACTGTACTGTTAATATACTGTTAATGAATGACAATAAATCAGCTGACAAACAGAACTTTCAATACCTTGTCCTAAATGGCTGTGACGGAAACCATGCATGGAGCAGATCATGCATACCCTCCCGAAGCATGATGATACCTCCTGTGTTGTGAGGCGTTCGCAGTGCTAGTGCTTTTGTGGATGTTAATTTTTGTTGATCTGTTTGTCTTTGTCAGTTTAGGTTTAAGTTTATCGGTCCGAATGTCTGACAACTATATAGTAATTTCATAGGCAAGCGAATACAGAAGCAAACAGTAAAGGGGAGTTCTAACCCCCCCCCCCCCC
>MJUU01052956.1:2780-26297 GCA_002080025.1 Modiolus philippinarum | reverse complement strand
TTTATTTTACTTCTAAAACTTCTCCGCATAATTGCAAAACTAAAAACCGCCAAATTGAAAATAATGGCATTTCAAAAATCCGCCCAATTGAAATGCGTCCAATTTGACATGTGTGGCTTCACCTTTTACCTGTCGACAGGTGAACTAGTATTAACCAAATGTGTCTTGCCCATCGATTGACAGCGGGAAATCTAGTGGTATAAAATTATATCCCGTCTAGAAAAGCTCTTCTGTGTTTATAACTTTTACAGAATAAATTAACAACGAAAATAAACAATCGACAAAATGTCAAGATTTCAAAAGAAATAAACAAATACAATATTTAGTGAAAACGTCATTCAATTCCCAGATCTTTACTTTGTAGTTAAAAAGTGATTAAACTTGCCTCCAAATAGAGGTAATATGCAAAGGCACTTGTTTCATAAAAAAATTCCAGTCCCTCCCTCTCTTCTTCCACAAGGTAAACAACTATGATTTTTACCAGCCCCACTTCAACTCGATTTTGGCTGGTTATTTCTTATCCCTTCGATATCTGGATTGCACCGTTTGATTCCTGATATATTTTTCTGTACAACTATGTCAAAAACACCTACCTTTGGGTGCCCCTTCCCTTCCAATACACATAAATATTCATTGAATTTGGCCTTGCCCCATGTTCAGTACAAAAACAGTTTACATCCACTTCCTGTTGGGCAGACATGTAAACAAGACGGTTACCAGGTAGAAATGGTCGTTTTATATACATTATTTCGCCGAAACCACTGCGTGTACCCAGTCCAAAATTTGCAAATGAATCGATAAATATATAATTGCAAAGTATATTTTTTCCTAAAAATTTCCGTTGTAAAGATATGCCTAGATCCAAAATTCTTTAGAATCACTTTGGAATCAGGTATATTCCGGGAAATCTCATTTTTCATTAAAATATATGCAAGAAATATCAAAATTTAAAGAAATGTCATTTGTCAACATCAAGATACATCACATGAACATAACAGAGTATAAATTTTCTTGTTATAAGTAACTTTTATCAAGTCTTAACAACGAGTTACACATTGAAATCGACATTTTTTATCTTTTCTAAGGGAGAGTTCATATTCTATTGTTTAAATACCACCGGATTTCAAACTGCTGAATTTTCCTACCTGTTCGCCTTTAAAATAGATAATCCAACACTTAGAATTTTTAACCTCTCTTACAAAAACAAGGAAAACTCACATGTATACAGCGATCTTTGCATATTTTTAATCGTGACAGTGTCATTTTTCAATAATGTATGGTCATTCATCTACATACAAAACTTCAGAGATATTGGTTCTCAAATAAAGAAGCAATTGTAAAATTTCCATTATCTATATATGGAAGTGAAACGGACTTAAGCATAACAACAGACATCCAACAGGCAATTGTAGAAATCTGTTACAAAGTCAGGAATATGTTGGTAATTGGCTTGTCCTTGTCTTTTTATAAAATTTTAGTTTCTTGATATGCGGGTTATTGGATTTGGTTTGTTTCCGTTGATTTATTCACCTTTTTTTTAAAAACTTTTTTGGGGCTATTTAGGGCTTTCTACATGGTGTGAGGTTCCTCAGTGTGTTAAGGACCGTATGGTGACCCCTCGATGCTTTGTTTTGGGTCGTTTTAACCTGGAGATGGGATGTTGTCCTCTTGAAATTAACCTCATTTTATTTCTATCCAAATTGCCTCAATAATAAAGGGTCTCATTTTCTAGTACAATGTATGTCATTAGACCTCGATGTTATATGGACCCATCTAAAAGAGGAGAAGATTTTAAATGCAATCCCCATAGGGTTGTATGTTCAATATTCAATTATGTTCCTTGCTGGCGGCCACCTTGGATGAGGTATATATCAGTATAAAACCACAAATATTGAAAGGGACAACCAAAGATTTATTGTAACTTTATCTAGTTTGAATTGTTCATGTGGTTTCAGACGAGAACATCTTTAAATGCATTTCCCATAGGATACTATGTTAAACTATGTTCTCCGCTTGCTCTCATCTTGGATCTGATGTAGACTAACTTGACACATTTACAAAGTGGGCCACAAAGAACAATTGTGACCAAGTTTTCTTCAAATAGCAAAATTAGATTCACAGGAGAAGATTTTTTAATGGGTTTTCTGTAGGGTTCAATATAAAACTAACTTCAGTCCTGGCGGCTATCTGGGATGAGGCAAAAACATCATGATCAGTCTAAAAAAAAACTACCAGAGGACTATTGTGACCAAGCTTGGTTCTAATGAGAAACATCAGTTGTTAGTTATGTGTGGTCAAAATGGAGATAACTTTTATATTCAATATCAAACGAAGCTATTATATGCTGATTAAAGTTTTACTTAAGTTCCCCGCTGACGGCCATTTTTGGATGAGGTGCAGATTTGTCGGGAGAATTTTTTTTAATAGGACCACCAATGAACTATTGAGACCAAGTTTGATTCCAATTGGCCGAGTAGTTTCAGAGAATTAGGTCTTAAATGTATTTTCTTAAAGGGTTCAATGTTAAATTAAGTTATAATTGGCAGCCATATTGGATGAGACACAGACATTCCGAAAATATTTCTTTTTAAGGGACGACCAAAGGAATATTGTGGCCAAGTTTGGTTTTATTTGTCTCAGAAGATCTCAACATGTTTTGACATTTGGTTAACTATGTTCACCGATGGCGGCCATCATGGTTGTGACGCGGACTTAAAGGACACAATTTCAAAGGGGACCAACTATAAGGACAGTTGCGAACAAGTATGGTTCCTTTTGGCCTAGTATTTTCAGTATGGGTCTTTGAATTAGTTTTGCTTAGGGCCACATGTCAAGTAAGTTTTCCACTGGCAGCCATCTTACTGAACTTCCAACATTTAGAAAAACGGTAGTCCTTGAACATTTTTGCATGAACGCAATATGTATAAAATAACAAAAATATATGCTGCGTTCACACGTAATTCGATTTGATTCGCATTCGTTGCGTATTGAATTAATACGTATTTAGTTTTTGTTTTACTCAAAATGTATTCGTAACGTTGCGTTCATCGAATGCGCATCGAAAACGTATAGGAGTTTCCGCCGTGACGTCACAAGCCTGAAAAATTACCTTTGGTTGGCAAGAAATCGTAGTCACTGATTAGGGTCATAAAAATGTCATTTTCAATTAACTGGTTAGAATTTGTTATTTAAGATTTTTGATCTCAATTAAAGAATGTTTACACTTTTACAGGATGTAAAAATTTTCAACTTTTTATTTTAAATATATATAGAAATAGCGTATTTTGTAAACCATTTAATTTTCTGAAACTTTCACCTTTTTGAAATTCACATGAAAAAATATTTGTCTATTTTTATTAAAAAGTAAATCGGTAGAAAAAATATGAATATCTCAATGTTTAACATGCATTTTACAGATCCAAAATCGTGCATATAACAAAAAAGTTATCAAAGATTAAAAATTCTGTCCCAATGCTATATAATGATAATTCTTTGGCTTTGCCAACCAAAAAATACTGATTTGCATATGTAAATTAGATTTTGTGACGTCACTAATTGGATTCGCGGAAACTACTATTCGATGCGCATTAAATGTACGTCTGAACGCACCATAAATTAAATTAAATAACCCCAATATGGGTTACCTGATTATCATCAGAATCGTACATTTGGAACTTCTGCCACATGCTAGACTTTTTTTTATATTTTCTTTTACCTTCGCCGTTTTTGGGTTATCAAAAACAGAAATTTAGCTTATGTGCAATTGTTAGAAACGCGGGCAGCCATGTTATTGTCGTAGATAGGACTTTAACGAACACAATTTTGAATCTAGTTTCAGATGAGAAAATATTTTAAAATGTTTAGGACGGACGGACGGACGTGATGCAATACCGGTAACTCACGTGACTTTTTAGGTCAGTTGAGCTAGAAAGTGTATATTTTCTGTAATCGTTTATTCAAAACTTATTCCTGACCAATGAAGACTGTCTGTGTATAAGTTTATACTTATTGACTGGTTATGAGGGAATAGCAAGTTTGTTGTCCCCGAGACCCTGACTATTGACCGAGGCGTAGCCGAGGTCAATAGTTAGGGGTCAAGGGGACAACAAACTTGCTATTCCCGAATTCCCAGTCTATAAGTGTTTTATTGTACCGAAAACACAAGATTTACAACTTTTGAATCATGTTTCTCATTTCTATAGTATTCGTTTTCTAAATTTTGTATTCTTATAAAAACTTACACAGTTACATCTATTTTTTCAACAAAACTTAATCTGTGGCAAAGTGAATAGTGTTCATTGTAATTTACATAACTAGTTTAGAGTTGTCACTTGGAAACAATGATTTCAGAGCATTCCAAGTTCTCAACATAACCTTTAACAAAGGGAATCACAAATGAACACTCTATAAGTATTCTGTTTTACCACAAAAAAATCACCTTTTTTAAAAAATTATCTTTGAATAATATTTCTCTCCTTTCTAGTATTTTTGTTTCTAAATTTTATATTCTTATTAACACATAAACAAAATTTATTCTGCTTTAAAGTGAATAGTGTTCACTGTAATTTGCATAGCTAGTTTACAGTTGTCACATGGAAACAATGATGTCAGAGCATTCTGAATCATCATCAGATTTTTATCCAAAAGGAAAGCAAGAAAAAAAATTCGGGAAAAATATTCATACTGCCAGTCAATAGTCTGAGAAACAATTGACCGGTAAATAGTCACAAAATTGGAAAAGGTGAAAAATAGTAATTTTATTTTAGAAATTTAATTTAGTAGTTATGTTCATATACTGAGATATAATAATTTCATATACCTTGTAGTTTTACATTCATTTGTTAACTAGTTCAAGTTATTTTGATTTATGTGACTGTTGTGACGTTTAGATTTTATCTGCACTGAAGAGACATAAGTTGTCGAAATGCGCATCTGCAGAAAATAAATTCACAGTAACTTCGGTATTTAGTTAATTGTATAAAATTGTATTTGAGATATATGTAACTACATAAGGTCTTTACACTTTCTTTTTGTCAAATTTTTTTTACAAATAAAGTATCGTTGTATCCGTATTTGCAATAAGATATTACATAACATTAATTCTTTTCTTTTAACTCTTCTTTTTATTTCTTTCTCACCGTGAAAATTCAATATCAACACTCTATAGACCTGCTTGCGTCCAGTTGTTTACGTGGATCACTACGGTATCCGTTATTTCCTCTACACATCACTACACCTGGAGTGTGTGTATTTGTGTATCAAACAGAAGTAAAAGGTAAATATTCCATTTTATTACTAAAATACTTTTTTATTGCCGGACATCAAGGCGTAAGGCATATTTTTTCATCACCATCCAGATGATCACACTGTGATACCGTACGTGTTGGGGTTATGAAATGGGACGTAGAAATACACAATTAAATGTTAGTGACTTTCGACGTTTTGGGGTGTGTTCAGATATGTTCATGCATATTTTGGTGTGTTCAGATATGTTCATGCATATTTTGGGTGTGTTCAGATATGTTCATGCATATTTTGGGTGTAAAAATGCATTTTTGTAGGGATAAAGCACGTGGGATAAATGGGGATGCGTATCGGACTGAAATATACCCGGTGAAATATATATATATCTATACCATATTATTTCATGTAATATGTATAGAAATGAAAACAACGTATACTTAAAACTAATTTACATGTCAGTATACATATCAAATTGTATAAATTATGAGGTATGTATACGAGTATCGGCATTTTAACGATGAAAATTCTCGGGTATATTTCACCCCCCTGTGAAACTGTACACCGTGCAATCAGGGTAGCGACTAACTGTACGCAGGGTAGTGCAAAATAAACCAAAAATAGGCATGCATTCAACAAAGCTCATTGTTGAAGGCCTCATGGTGACTTCAAGATGAAGAACAACAATAAAAGCGTTGTTCCTTTGCTTGTTTTTACCATGTATTTGTAGAGACTTTGTCTCATATGCATTTACTCCATATCCTTTTATTCACCATGCAGACGAAAAGTAAGTTGATTAATATTCCATTTTATAATGACATTATGCTTGACTTCGATTATTGATATGAAATTTGGGGGTGCCAATCTATATTATGTGTCAATTGCAGGTTGTTTTGATTTCTACTAAATGTATAATTAGCGAAAGTTTTACTGAATACGTACGTAATTTCATCAGGGTAGGACTAAGCGTACAGTAGGTAGCAACTAACTAGAAGTCGAACTGTACGCAGGGTAGAATTTTAACTGTACGCAGGGTATGACTATGTTTACAATCAAATTGGCGTATTATGCCATGTTCACCCTGAATGGAACCTAAATGTTAATATGCAATTGCTATGAGCTGTTTTGTTTCTTTGAAGTAATGTCAGAATCAATGGACTAATGAAAGTCTGAGATAAGGACAAAACACCATACTTAACCACAGTTATCACATTATTACCATATGACCATGATAGGAAATATTTTTCTAGATACACCAAAGTTGCAACATTTATTATATGTGAACATTTTAATTAGAGACGGTGCAAAAAGAGAAACGTAGCCTATATTCCAATACTTTAGTATATATATGACATATATGTTGATGACATTTGAAATGCCTTTTCATTTCCATGCCAATATCCAAAACATCTTTTGAAATAAAGTATCTTGAATATATCTGTATATGAAAAAGAAAGGAAATGGGGGTAAATGTCAAGGAGACAACATTCCATATCCAGGTTAAAACGACCCAAAACAAAGCATTTAGGGGTCACCGTACGGTCTTCAACACATTGAGGAACCTCACACCATATAGCAAGTAAAAAAGTGAATAAATCAATGGAAACAAACCACATCCAATAATCCAAATATCAAGAAACTAAAGTTTTATAAGAAGACAAGGACAAGCCAATGACCAACATATTCCTGACTTGGGACAGGCGCAAAAATTGCGGTGGGTTAAACTCGTTTTCTTGGATCCAAACCCCCCCCCCCCTATGTGTGGCCGTATGTATCTTAAACATATATCTGTGCACAATAACATTGCTATGATGATTTACAGTAATCTCGTTTATTAAAATCAATGCCGCCAACCGAAGCGACCAGTTTCTACTTATTACGCATTATGAATTTCAAGTCAGTTGTCATCTACATATGTCTGCAAGTACTGTCCTGAAGGTTTTGGTTCTTTCCACAGTATAATTGACCACCTTACAAATGCCCATGGTATTTCAAGAAAAAAAAGTTACTGGAAAAAGAAACATGATATCACTCTAAACGTATTATGTTCTAACAGGAATGTTTCAACGCGGTCAAATTCTGTCATGTGATATAGACAGCTTAGACACTTATGATTGTTGATGACCCTTCTATTTGCAGCCCTTCAAATAAAAGACGAAACTTTTCTATAGAAACTAACAAACAAGACGTATCAGTTCAAGTAGTCGAATTTGACGATGAATTGTCATCCTGTAACTCAAACATAAGATTTATCCTTTCCAGTTAATAATAATCGCTCGTGATAGTATGAGAGAGGAAAGGAGGGGACGTAATCCCGAATTCCCGGTCATAAAATGACCTTTTCCCGAATTTTCGAGTAGTAAAGAATGTTTACTCGACTCACCAGTGGAGTCAAATGTAAATTGTGCTTCACTCTTCTGGAAGACCAAGGAATGGATAATACAAGCTAAAAAGCCTAAACACCCTTTATTATCATAGGTTTGACATTTATTTATATTAAAAATCCCGGTAACTATCAATCCCGATTCCCGACAGACAAATGTTCCCTTTATCTCATCTCGTTTTATTTTAATGCCAAATTCCCGGTCGAAAAAATCCGATTTCCCGGATCCCGCTTCATTTCAATACCGAATTCCCGGTCAATTTTTCAGTAAATCCCAAATTCCCATTCAACTCCTCGATCCCGGCTTCCCGAAATGGTCTTCCCTAAACGGACCTGCCTACATTTGCACTAGGCTTATTACCGAATGTAATGCTTTTTATGACAAAATGTGGCAGACTTCAAACATTTGTAAAACTTCTGAGGATGGCAAATATGTATTTCCTGAAAATAATATATTGCATTTTTATTATTCTTTGATGTTGTCGATTGGTATTCCAATGAAAAGAACAGTACAAATGAGATGCACATATAGAATTATACTGTAACAGTTTTAGAGAATCGGCTACAAGCTTTTCAAACGCAAATTCCTGAGGTATATGGATATTTTTAATAATGAATGAATGGTTCATGAGGGTCTATGTCTACACAGTGATTACGACCCGCACACGTCGAGAATAAAGTTTGCCTTTCCCCACATCAATATTATACAATATGGTTCAGAATCACAGGCACAAACACAGGCACTTTTTTCTATCAAGGGGGGGGGGTCGACCTATACTTTTACATATACACCTGTAAGTCGACCCACCCCCCTCATTGATAGAAACAAGTGCATGTGATCAGAAATTCCCCCAAGAAGTCCAGATGTGTTTTTTGATGTCTGTTGGAGAGAAAAAAGAAGAAGAGAATATGTCAAATAGAAAACTTGTTTATGATTATTTTTATACAATAACCAACGCCATTGAATATAACATGATGTCTCCATTGGCAAACGGTATGGAAATATCCTCAACAATGTGCAAAAGTGTACAGTTTCTGTTATTTGGGGAGTATGACATTGATTAAAAAAACAATGAATTAGTCCTACCCTGCGTACTGCTTAGTCGCTACCAACTGTACGCTTAGTCCTACACTGATTTTTTGGTGTACAGTGACTATTTTGGTTATTGTGGCTTTATTAAAAACATAAACGCTTACATATTTGAGACAAATAAAGGTTTATAGTGTAGTTTTCCTTTACAATTGCCCATGCCCCATACAAATATGATACAATTAGCATAAAATAGTGAAGTTACTTTTCGTCTGCATGTCTATTTTTGGTTTGTTTTGCACTACCCTGCGTACAGTTAGTCGCTACCCTGATTGCACGGTGTACAGTTTCACAGGGAGTGTATTTAGTTGGGGAAAAATGAATTGAATTTATTGGGGGAAGAGGGGGTATCACCAGTTACTTATATGAGGCGAATTGTTATATGAAAATAAAGTATTTTTAAGGGGTTGTGGGATTTTAACCTTTCACTGTCGAGCCTATGTTCAGATAAAATTTGAGATCACCCCCATCCCCATCCCCTCCGAGACAACCCACCGTGATTTGAAAACTGAGGGAGGCGGACAGGTGGACAGTTATGTACATTTTTCATTTATCCTGTCATTTTTCTCCTTTCCTCTTTCACCCTTGCTCTCTCTTCTTTCTCCGGCCATTTACCATGTTCGCCCCCCCCTTTTTCTACATTAGAAATGCTGGCTAAAATTACTTGCAGAAAGACCAGAAAATAACTTAAAATCTTATTCTAGCATCAGATACGATTTCGGCTCAAAAATCGACAACCTTCTCGACGACAAATATTTGAAAATTGGCGTCTAAATACAAGAACACAAGACTTCGACCTACAGGTCAATAATTACCCAGAGGAAGGACTAGAATTTAAGAATGACCTTCATGATCCATTTATGATACCTGACCGTTTCCTTCCCCGTTTGTCAAAATACTCGCACAATAATCATTAATTATAAATATAACATGAAACTCACTTTTCAGTATCGAATAGTTGGAATGGTTTTCTGTTTATATTACCAGAAATATGAAAAGGAAGGACTTCGTTCTACTTAAATATTGATAGTAGGGCATTTTGTTTACCCATTTGTCTGTCAAAATTGAAACTTTTTGGAAATATATCTACAACACAAATTATATCGTTTACAGTTGAAAGCCGTGAACAAATTTCCAGTGTACTTTACACCCTCTTCTCTTGAGGAGCTTTCAGAATAACGACTACTTTACTGTTAGATTTGATTCAGATCACAGGTGCTCGAGGACAGGACCCGGTATTGGGCCCCTTTGGTCCCCTCTTTATTTTTCATTATTTGTCATTTATTTGTGCTATTTTGTACTAATTATCAATGCGCCTTTCGACATATAGAGCGATAAGTCGGCACATTGATAGTAAAATAGGAAATTGACGATAGCTTTATATGTTATATCAGTACAAAATAGCACAAATAAATTACAAATAATGAAAAATAGAGAAAACATTATAAAAAGGGGGAGGGACCAAAGGGGCCCAATACAGGATCCTGTCCTCAAGCATCCGTCTTTCAAATCAGAGATTAACTCGCCACTTCTGTTTTTTTTGTACGTTAGGATTAAAGGCCCTTGGCCCAGGACAACGTAAAAATATGCGTGTTATATCTCTGTCTTTTACGGAAGGCAGCATACAGGGGACATGTAAAATTTTATTTTTATCTCGTGGCCACGAGTTAGCTATGTCGTTCCCAATCAACATGATAAGTCGTGGCCATGAGATACTAAGTCGTGGCCACGAGATAGCTATGTCATGGCCACGAGATGCTAACTCGTTCCCACGACATACTAAGTTGTGACCACGAGAAAGCTAAGATTATGAGCAAAGCTCGTTGTTGAAGGCTTCACATAGTATAAGTATCTCGTGACCACGACTTAGTATGTCGTGGGAATGCGATAGCATCTCGTGACCACGACTTAGTATGTCGTCGGAACGACATAGTATCTCGTGGGAACAACATAGCCATCTCGTGGCCTTGACTTAGTTAGTCGTGGGAACGAGATAGCTATCTCGTGGCCACCACTTAGTTAGTCGTGGGAACGATATAGTATCTCGTGGAAACCAGATAGCTATCTCGTGGCCATGACTTAGTATGTTGTGGGATCGAGTTAGTATCTCGTAGCAACGGCATAGCTATCTCGTGGCCATGACTTAGTATGTCGTGGGATCGAGTTAGTATCTCGTGGCCACGAGATAGCTATGTCGTTCCCAATCAACATGATAAGTCGTGGCCATGAGATACTAAGTCGTGGCCACGAGATAGCTATGTCATGGCCACGAGATGCTAATTCGTTCCCACGACATACTAAGTCGTGACCACGAGAAAGCTATGATTATGAGCAAAGCTCGTTGTTGAAGGCTTCACAGTTTACAAGTATCTCTTGATCACGACTTAGTATGTCGTGGGAACGAGATAGTATCTCGTGGCCACGACTTAGTATGTTGTGGGATCGAGTTAGTATCTCGTAGCAACGGCATAGCTATCTCGTGGCCATGACTTAGTATGTTGTGGGATCGAGTTAGTATCTCGTGGCAACGGCATAGCTATCTCATGGCCACGAGATAGAAAAAAATTCAAATGTCCCCTCCATGCTTCCGTAGTCTCTCGCTATCGAGTAAATTTACATAATATACAGAACATAAGTATTTATTTTACTGATGGACTAACCCGGAACTGGGATCTTGTAATTGTAAAGCAAAATTTTGTCCTGTGAAATAATGTCCATCTGGACAAAATTTCATAATGAAAGGCTATGAAATTGTGTCCTTCCCTGTGAAAACTTGTCCAGGAAAAGACATTTTTCCATATGTAATTTTGTCATATTAGACATTAGTTCATGGGAAGATATCATGAAGGAGGGGCGACTAATCAAAGTTTAATGGGAGACAATATTTCATAGCAATAAAGATGCCATGAAATTTTGTGCATTTAATTTAACCAATGTTCTAAATCTTTATAGTGTAGTAACTTTACAAGTCACAGCACAGTTGATGGAATTAATAATATTATCATGTTAAAAGTAAAATCAAGAACTTATTTATAAGGGATAGAGAATTAACAATTATTTGATAACCATAAAAGAGTGAAGAATGTCAGTGATATTCGTGTTTGTACGACTGTATGGTCAAGAGCAATAAATTTTTTATTGTTTTTGTAAAAAATACACAAAAATTAAAATCTTTATCAAATCATCTTCTAATAAGATAGTTTTTAGCGTAAAAAGTTTTACTTTTATCAGTATTTTACGGAAGCGTATAGTGGACTCGCCTTGTCTTATAAAAACACCTTATAACGCACTAATTTTCTTAAATAAAATCACCTTATCTCCTTATAAGGTGATAAATCGTGTTAAATAAAACAACCTTGTCTTCTTATAAGGCAACAAATCGAGTTATTTATGACAAGTTTTTGCTTTATTAAGACATTTCTCGTATAAATTCAAAACGTTTGATTTTTCATTAAAATAACATTGTATTAATTTACTGCATGAAAACAAATAGAAGTGTTTAGGATGTATTAAGTTAAAACATGTTGTGATATACAAGGCAACAACATTTTTTATTTAATGTCTTGTCTTGCTTTCTAAAACGATAAGCGTTCTTAGTTAACTCGTTTTATTTAGGTGATAACACAAAACATAACAAATAATTTGTCTAAGAAGACAATTAAATGTCTTATTTAAAACAAATTGTAGCCTTAACATCATCCATTTTGAATGTTACTCAATGGCTTCGTAGCCCTTTATTAGCGAATGATATATAGTGATCATATGGTCCGTTAGTCTGTCCGTTCTTTTTTACGTCCGCTCTAGTATTACACACTTTGAGGTGATAACTCCTCCTAGAGCACTTGGTGAAATTTAATGAAACTTTCAAAGAATGTTCAGTGCATATTGTTATTGTCCACAAGCTACGTGTATCTATTTTTTACTTTAATTTTTTGTCGTTGATTTTTTACTGCCGCCATAAGGGTACACACTTTGTGGCGATAACACTCTTCCTAGACCATCTAGTGAAATTCTATGTAACTTTCACAGAATGTTCAGTTTACATTGCCATTGTCACCAGCTATCTAAAAATTTGATTTGACTTGATTTTTTATTTTGGTTAATTTTGTTTTACTTTTTGAATCAAATGGGGGGAGCGAGGGTATGTATTGTTCACAGTTTTTCTAGTTTATTTATTTATCTGCTGCCCCAGTCGTTTTTGTTAGCTCACTTCTTGTTTCAATTTCAAAGATTGGCCGTAAATATTTTGGGTATTTTCCATTGAATTTAACAATGAATAGATACTAAGAGATAAGTTTGACTTGTATTTACAATCATGAATTTATATATATAGGGTTTCGGCTCTGCGATGAGCAGGAACAATCTTCAGAAATCTTATTAATTAACTTCCTATAACTGGAAATGGAAACTGATAGAAATGCAATGATGCACAGTGACTTTTACACATCAATACTTAAATAGAAAATTATGAAAGGATATAGAGTGAATGCACATGTGACAACAATACACACGATACATAGAAAACTACAGTTTATCAAGGACATGGCTTTTACTCCGGTCTACATCTCAATGTCTAATGAGGGTCTCCAGAAAGAGGTGAACAATATTCACCATCTCAAGCGAGATCAAGAAGGTCCCTTTAGCGGTATTCTTGACAAAAATGTTGAGCAACATCGATCGCAGCTTAAATATGTCATTGAAGCAACACATGTTGGGAGCGGTCAATGAGATAAAAGTAAAACTGGGCAATGTCTGCCTACAAATAATTATTAAAATATTAAAGTCTCTTTTGGAACAACTTTGGGCGACTTGAGGCACAACAGGGCGACATAATCGCTCTAATTGCTCAGTTTTGTGAATTATGTAGATAGTAACCTTGTTTATTTGATCAACTCGAATAACTCGTAAAATATTATTTGCCAATACTGTCTGTACAAAGTATACCAGAAAAAAATTAAACTCCCCTGAATGTCATTATTAAACATACACAGTCACAGATGTACAGCATTGATTCATATTAAAATACCCCCGAAAACAAAGTCTAGGGATGTATAGGAATCACCCTATCCATCTGTCTCTCCGTCCATGTACCTTGTCAGCGCATGTCCTCAACGATTCGTTAGATTTTGATGAAATGTTACACAGTTGTAGTATACAACCTGGAGATGTGCATGAAGTAATATTGTTGTTGTTCTAAATTTTGAACAAAAACGACTGGAGCAGATAAATATATAAACTAGAAAAAACTGTGAACAATACATACCCTCGCTCCCCCATTTGATTCAAAAAGCAAAACAACATCAAGTCAAATCAAATTTTTAAATAGCTGGTGACAATGGCAATATAAGCTGAACATTCTGTGAAAGTTACATAGAATTTCACTAGATGGTCTTGGACTAGTGTTATCGCCACAAATTGTGTACCCTTGTGGCGGCAGTAAAAAATCAACAACAAAAAATTGAAGTAAAAAAATAGATACATGTAACTTGTGCACAATGGCAATATGCACTGAACATTCTGTGAAAGTTTCATTGAATTTCACCAAGTGCTCTAGGAGGAGTTATCACCTCAAAGTGTGTAATACTAGAGCGGACGGAAAAAAGAACGGACAGACGAACGGACCCCATGATCACTATATATCATTCGCTAATAAAGGGCTACGAAGCCATTGAGTAACATTCAAAATGGATGATGGTAAGGCTACAATTTGTTTTAAATAAGACATTTAATTGTCTTCTTAGACAAATTATTTGTTATGTTTTGTGTTATCACCTAAATAAAACGAGTTAACTAAGAACGCTTATCGTTTTAGAAAGCAAGACAAGACATTAAATAAAAAATGTTGTTGCCTTGTATATCACAACATGTTTTAACTCAATACATCCTAAACACTTCTATTTGTTTTCATGCAGTAAATTAATACAATGTTATTTTAATGAAAAATAAAACGTTTTGAATTTATACGAGAAATGTCTTAATAAAGCAAAAACTTGTCATAAATAACACGATTTGTTGCCTTATAAGAAGACAAGGTTGTTTTATTTAACACGATTTATCACCTTATAAGGAGATAGGGTGATTTTATTTAAGAAAATTAGTGCGTTATAAGGTGTTCTTATAAGACAAGGCGAGTCCACTATACGCTTCCGTAGTATTTGTACTCTTGGGACAAGTAAACCGATGAAAAGAAGGAACGGAAAGGAATAAAACAATATGCCTGCTACTGGGGTACTTATAGACGATGCATAAAATAGAGCAAAGGAATTGCCTCCTACATACTGAAAAGAAAATCTTTAAAAAATTATTTGATCAACCCTTTGTTAATCCAATATTCAAGTAATATAAAGTTATATTCCGATTTACAGATGTAAGCCTGCTTTTGATTGGATGACGTTCCTTAAATGTCAACATATATTCGGATAACTGCCAGGTTATATAAGTTGTCGTGGAAATTGACAACGTCATTACATGAAAACATCATGGTGAAAGTAACATTTTTCGCAGATTTCATTTCACCAGGGCTGTTCATCGGAATATAAAGGTAATTCAGGTTACAGACGGGGTATATAGCGTGACATACCCTGAATGTTTATTATATTTCTTTCGGCTTCGCCTCAGGAAATATAACTAAACATTCAGGGTATGTCACGCTATATACCATGTATACCCCGTCATAAACCTGAATAACATATAATATTTAAGCATTGCAGTATCAGTCATTTATCTTTTGCTGGTTATTTACATTGTAATCATTACATTTCAAAGATTTTCCAGATGTTATTTTATTAGGTGAACTCTGTTTCATTATAACATTGTGTCCATTATTGTACACAGCAAAATTTTATTATGAAGTAAAGTAAATTAATGGTGGACATTTTTTCACGGCTGAGGACATTATGTCATAATGAAATTGTGTCCCGGACAAAATTTCATTATGAAATTGTGTCATTGGACAATATTTCATATGAAATTTGGTCCTTTGGACATTATTTCATGGAGGACAAAATCTTATGTACACAATAATCCGAAGGTTCATTGGTCCGAACGCCCATTGATACGAAGGTCCATTAATCCTAAGTAAACAAACGAGTTAAAATTCTTGTCTTACTGTGATAAAAGGTAAAACAAAAAATATATATAAAAGATTAAAAAACAAGCATACAGAGGTAGGGATGCTTGTATGCTTGTTTTTTTAATCTTTTATATTTTGACATGTGTATATATTAACTCGTTTGTTTATTTATGCTTACACGAACTGCCGCACAGCACTCTTTATTTCATTAATCCTAAGGTCCATTGGTCCGTAGGTCCATTAATCCAAATGTTCATCGGTCTGAGGGTCTATTGGTCCGAAGGTCATTGTGATTTGAGTTGATATATCCACAAAACATCAGGTTTATATAATTTTTTTCACCAGGAAGATATAGTAAGAGTCATTAAGCTATTGAACTCAAAAGATACAATAAACGGGCGTGACATGCAATCAACTCCATGAAATTGTAATGCACATTTTACGACTTTAACAACAATATGATCACTTGAGTTTTATTATGCATATAGTAATATAATATAAATCCTACTTCTGGGTTGTTAGGGATACTTCCTATATTATACCAATGCAAGTGTCGCTGAGAGCTATTATTATGGAACAAGTAGTATGTGTAAGGGAAATGAAAATATTATAAATAAAATTCTAAAATCGTAATTGCACAGGAAGTAAGCCAAAGCCACAACAAATTTTGCAGTGTAAGAAATAACAAAATAAGTAAAAACACTTTGTGTGTACAATAATCCACCCAAATATATAGATCATACGCACCGATGCAAGGACTTGCATATCCTTCGTGCAATCTCTCTTGTTATATTGTAAGGGCATTTCACATCGAATTATAATTCTATTTTATTTGTCTTCCAAATGATTTGGTGTCATCTGCACCGAAAAGACATAAATTGTCAAAATTACCATTTTTAAGTTCCTTATAACAATTTGGTATATTTATTTTATCTGCAATGATTAAAAATTACCATCTGCAAAAGATAAATTTTCATGATGTGATCAAGAAAACCATTGAAACACTTACTGTCACATAGTACTGTAAATAATACTATATTATATATTCTTGTTGCTGATGATTGCATGTACTGCTCCAAATGGGATATATGGAATATAATTTTGTGATAATGTCCAGTACGGTGATACTGAGAATATCAGTCTCTGGAGATCAAAGAAAATTCATACAAGTTACAGATAAATACGCGTATCAGGAATACCCGGTATGGATATCATGAAGTTCTTTAGCAAATAACAAAATACCAAAGTTACTGTAAATTTAGTTTCTGCATATGGCCATTTCGACAACTTATGTCTCTTCAAAGCAGATCAAATCTTAATATTTGGAAGGCCATCAACTCAAAGGGTCTTAGAAAATGATAGAGAACAAATACCCAAATATGATCTAAATGGAAAGCCAAAATCAGCTAAGGAAAGAGCTTTGCATGAGAGAGATACTCATTAGTTTTAGCAAAAATTTACAAATAAGGCCCTAAGGGCATTATTTGGCCTCAAAAAATTAGATTGCTTAGATTAACAATATTTTTTGTTGAAATGTTCTATGGATATGTGTTAACAGTAAACAGCAAGATTACGCACGTTTTGATGTATGATTACAGAGTTTTTCAGTGTAGAATACGGGACAATTGCACATTTTGTCGACAAATGACAAATTTGACCAATTTTGACTGCATTTTGTTAAGAGGAAACATAGAGCGCATGCAAGAACCAAAAAAATATTTATATGTTGCAAGTTTCCAAATAAAATCGGCTTTTGGGTCAGCACCGAAGTACTGACTACTGCGCTGGTGAGTACCCTCGGGGACTAACAGTCCACCAGCAGTGGCATCGACCCAGTGGTAAAAAATAAGAAAATATCGAAGGTACTGTAATTTAGGTTTCTGCATATGGCCATTCGACAACTTATGTCTCCTCAGTGCAGATAAAATCTAAACATTTGGAAGACCATCAACTCAAAGGATGCTTAAAAACTGATAGAGAACAAATACTCAAATATGATCTAAATGGAAACCCAAAATCAGCTAAGGACAAATGCATGTATACAGGCTAATTTACTTTTTATTTTCAGTTTCAACCATGAGCCTAAGACCAAGATTTTCATTGTTTGTAAAGGCAGCAAGTAACGGCCGTGATATTGGCGACTGTCCGTTCTCTCAGAGAGCGCTGATGTTTGCCAAACTTAAGGTACCAGCAGACCAAATAGATATTGTACCAGTCGATATATCCAATAAGTCTGAGGAATTTATTGGTCTTAACACTGATGGAAAAGTTCCTGTTCTACAAGATAGGGGAAAAGGTGTTAGTGGACAAGGGCAAGTTATTGCTGATTCAGCTGAAATTACGAAATATTTGGATAAAGAATATCCTGAACTCGACTGTCAATGTGGATATACTGGGCCTGCGCTAGACGTCTGCTCCAATGTCTTTTCTAAGTTAGCTGCCCTGATAAAAAATAAGGATAAATCGCAAACAGAATCACTAAAAACAGATTTGCTGAAATCATTGGATGCGGTTAATGAATATCTCAAAAGTGATGAACATAAAGGAAAGTTTTTAATCGGAGATGAAATAAGCGAAATCGACTGTATGTTTCTGCCCCGTATTCGTCACGTGACCGTAGCGGCAGGACATTATGCTGACTTCACAATTCCAGACGAAATGAAGGAACTTCAGAATTATATCTCGGAAGGCAATAAAAATGATACTTTCATGTCTACATGCTGCCCGAAAGAAGAGATCATTAAAGGATGGTCCAGGCATGTTAACTAAACAAAGTATAGACAATTGGTATTCCTTAGAAATAATAGGTATACAAATTTCAAATAAAATATAACCAGTAAAACATCTAGTCGGGTAAATTTATCGATTAATTTTTAATTTTAATGCACCCATGTGACATGCAGGCAAATTGCCTTTCAAAAGAAAGCTAATGACCTATACTATAAGATTTTATCCTGCAATGGTGGTATTTACTAGACAAATACGACCCTACGAATTTTTTTTTTCGTATTCGTAGGATAGACTGGTAACTGGTCTATGATTTTGAATGGAGAAAAGACAGGGCGACTGGTTTGAAACCTCGAATACTTTGACGTCACAGTGTAAATTCTCTTATGACGTCAGAGATTATACCAAAATGGCCGAAGTTGTTTACTGTCTTCGTGGTCCCGCTTCACTAAGAAAATGCATTTTTAAATATGGTTTAAATGCTTGCAGGATAAAAACAATATACGTACATTGTCGGAAATATAAAATTTATTTGTACTCGCTGCGAAACAGGCGAGAAATGCTCGGTAAACCTCGCATTTCTACCTGTTTCTAAAGCTCGTCAAATAAATTTTATATTTTCCGACAATGTACATATATTGTATATATACCGGTCGTAAAAGCGAAATGTGGTACATTCTCTCAAAAACTGGGTTCAAAGGTCAAATTTCATTTTTTCAGTTTTTGCTTCTTTTGGGCATACATCGCTTTTTGGGAAAAAATTCGGAAGTAAAACGTGACAAATTGTTTAACTTCAAAAGGATAGTGTGAGCCAAAGTTAAAATGATAAAAATTTTAGTCAGTGGGTGATGACGTCATTTCCTAGCATATTTTATTTTATACAATCTAACGGTTGACGTCATTATTCTATGAATTATTTAACGGAAATACATTTCAAGAATGCTATATGTACAAAATTTGGGAAAAGAAATCAAGTAAAGAAATGACATGTATCGAACTAGATAATAAGATGAAAGATGGAGATATTCTACAGAAATAATGCAAAGGCTAAACGGATAGACAAAAATACAGAAAATCAGGTTTCCTGGTAGTGGACTAAGTCTATCAACCACGCAAAGGTCGGACAACATGTTTTTCTTTTAATTGTTTATTGATTTATTTTTTGGAAATAAATGGGGGGATATATTCACAACGTTGAGCAAAGATATCCTATCATGTCTACGTGTTTAAGCTGTTGTCAAGCTTTATTCATAACGTTATAACGTATATTCTAACATGGCTCTAGTTAATCGTCAACCAGTATAATACTCGATAACTGTATACTTCGCACATGCGCAAATGGTGTCGTAATAAGAGTAAAAAGGAAGAAAAACAACCATGTTTTTTATTTTGTTTGCCTTAGTTTGTGAAGGAAATAAATGTTAAGCCTATTTTATAACTTAATTATGCCATTCAGACACATAAAAGTGTATTATTTTGCTCTCGATTTGGATTTTGAACTTGCATCTGTTTGAAAACGCCAGATTAAGTATTGTGACGTCATAGACACAGACAGCAATGGAAACCGGAAACCCACCTTCTCTTACGTCGCTTCAGAACGGAAAATTCCGTTTTCTGTCATATTAGAATCGAAATAATTCATGGCTGTCATTTAACCATGGGCTGGGCCTTTATATTCGTAAATTTAACCCTTCGCTAACGCTCAGGGTTAAATTCGAATATAAAGACCCAGCCCATGGTTAAATTTCCAATAACCATATACCTGCCATGAATTATTTCTTAAATATACAATTTAACCGTGCTAAATGTAAACTTGTATATTAACATCTATAATTGTCATTATCAGCTGACTCTTGTTGCTAGAACAAATTTTCGTGATTTTCCTAGCAAGGACGCAAGTCGATGCAAATCAAGCAACAACTGCAAACAGATGTACCTTTACACCTAGACATCATTCCACTACAAAGAACTTGTTCAAGACCGTTGCTACCTTTTCGCCAAGCTTAAGGTTAAGCTAGATTGGATGTTATTCAAACTTTTGATTTTAAGCTAGACATGAGGGCATGCATCTTCGCTAGCCAAGGGTTACAATTCCCTATGCCAGTGAAGATTGAGGGCATGTTGTTGAAATTACGGTTTACTCGGTGGTATTTGAACCAGGCAAGCCCCATTGGGTGTTGTCAGTTTGACACATAATTATGTGTTAAGATTCCCTTGGCATGACATCAGGTAAATATCTTTGTTTTTGTTTTACAAGCAGCTACACTTAAAAGATATCGTCTTAATCATAGTAAGAGGCACAAAGACCATGATTGTGCAGTATCTGAATCAAGTTTTTTCGAATCAACGATATGGTAGATTTGTAAAGCAAGTCCCGAATGAAATAGTAAAATAAGTATTAACAGAAACAGTGCATTCTGCTATAAATAAAAATTTAAGGAGCATTTGATTTCAAGGAACAGAAGTGGTATCTATTGCAAACTGAAAAGTGGAATCGTCAAGAAGCCAGTACAAAAACACTGTCAGAGATATATTTGATACGGAATGAGATAAATTTGATATTTGATCAGGAATAGCATATTCAGTTTCTCATATAACTGTTTCAATAATGTACATGACGTAAAATAACGAAAGTGCATGCAGAATATTCACGTTTAACATGATTGAATCTAGAGCAGGACTCGAACGCACCTCCGCCTTTATACCTGCCTTCTAAAAATAAAAGTAAAATAATCGATGAAGGGATATGGAGTAAATGCACATGAGACAAAATCTCTACAAATACATAGTAAAGCCAAGCAATGGAACGACGATTTTATTTTGTTCTTCATCTTGAAGTCACCACGAGGCTTTCAACAATGATTATTGCTCATACCTCACAGTCGGGCCTCACAGTAAGTTCAAGACGGCTCCTAGCACCGGTTTGAGCGGAATTCATTGCTAGATGTCGAGCAATGCTACATCCATTTTTTCATGTCATGGTTTGACATGCCATCACCTTGCTATAACTAAATATCACAGAGGTTATTTCCAATTTTTGTTGAAGTCGGTGTATGTTATGTGGCTATCTTTTCAAGTAGCTGGGAGATATTTAGATTCTTTTTCAAGTAATTGTGCTAATGTGAACACTTTACTTGTGAATGAACAAATCATCTCTTAATAAATCAAACATGAAAGAGTCTGAAGCAAATCATTGTGTTCAGACGCTAAAACTTCATCATTGTCATCCTTTATATGTTTCAATAAATAGTTTGTCAAACAAACAGCACTATATTAATTAGGCTTTGTGCATGCAAAATCTTTACTATTTATTGCAATGCATGTTGCTATAAGAAGTTAGTTGTGCTACTTTTAGGGGTAATTTGTCCTTCTATGGACGTTATCCTGTGTACTTTTGCTCACTTTTGTAAGCCTGAAATTTACAAAAGACACAAGCAGACCAATCTATTCCTTGCCAGGACTTGGCTATTCACTAACGGGGTAGTGTCTGAACCCATTTAATCGTCTTATCAAAAGAAAAAAGAGGCAACTGAAAGTTTTTTTACTTGTAAAATAATTGCTTGTTGAATTACACAGTTGTTCTGGCGCGGAATTCTGGCATATAATACAACATTATCGTTTGATAGAGGGTATTTCCCTTTTGAAGATGGGACTGTTAACAGGAATGGGTTGTTCAGATATACCTTGTGATCAATACATAACAAATAATATACAAAGCTTATTTCTATCAAAAAATCTTTTCATGAGCACCATTCGATACTTTATAAGGAGTGCATTCTTAGAAAAGCTCAAATCTCTTTATAAATGCACGAAATAATATTATCAGATTAGGTAAAAGATGTATATTTACAGGTAAATGTACAAATGAATATTGGTAAGGGATACGTAATTAATTCCGGCATGTTTAATAGTTTCAGATAAAAACAGTAATTTACCGTTTAAAATGCTTTCAAGTGTTGCTTTTTCTTTAGAAATTGATGGATATTGTTCATATTATATAATACATAAAACAAAATTCATATAATGAGTAATGCTCTCACAAAAGAGTAAAACAAAAGAGTCCATGCACTTAAAATGGGCAGAAAACTTCAAAAAATTGACATTTTTTCTGAGATAAAATACAACGTATTTTAAAAACTTTATAGTCGTTATGTTGTATAGCTTTAACTTTATAAATAAAATATAGATCAACTCACATAAAAATTCATTTACACGAGTTCTAATCGATTCCCCCGCTGTACCGTACATACAAGTTTTCACCAAAACTTTAAAATAAATGTCAAATTACAGAAAAACGTACCATACGATTTCGTTACGACCGCTTAAAACTGATAATATAATCATTTGACTTTCATTTAAAACAAAAATTACCTGCATGTCAGGTGTGTGCATTAAAGTCGAAAACTAAGCGTCTTTTTTCATTAATTGCTACCCTACTAATCGATATTGCTTAAAATCAAGGATTCTAATGTTTCTGCTTTATCTGATTTCAAGCCCAATTAATTTATTTTTTCAATGACCAACGCAAGACTTGGACATTTAAATGCCAATTATACTTTTAAAGAGGATTCATGTTATGCCAAAATGGTCATTAATAATTATTGTAATGCTTTTGCCCTGAATGGACCCTTGATTGGAATAAACAGATTCTTCTTTTTCTTCTTATAGAATACATTGTTTGTAGTATAATATCCCTCTTAGAGAATACATTGGCTCTAACATACCATCCCCCTTATAAAATACACGCTATCTCTCTTATAGAATACACACTATCCTTCCTAGAATAAATTTGTCTTAACATACTTTCCCTCTTATAGAATACATACTATCACTCTTATAGAATACACAATATCCCTCTTCAGAAAATTGGTCGTAACATAATATCCCTCTTAGAGAAAACTTTGGATGTAACCTACTATCCCTCTTAGAGAATACATTGGTTTTAGTATGCTATCCCTCTTAGAGAATACATTGGTTCTAACATACTATCCCTCTAAGAGAATA
>MJUU01052953.1:119517-135556 GCA_002080025.1 Modiolus philippinarum | reverse complement strand
CCTTTATACAAGTAAGTGAACTAGTTAAATGGATGGATAAATTGGTAGTAGAACACTTACTAGATGCTGAAATAAAACGATGTTTGAAGGAATATTTTGTGAAGCTTCGGAACCTAATACCAATATCGAAGTTAGTGCCCTTTATTTGTTCAATTTTTTGGTGATTTTATTCATTTTGTCTTATGCTCCAAAAAAAAAAAGATTTGAGATACAAGTCAAGTTTAAATTGTAAAATGTTCAGTATGAAAAGGGCTACATTTTATTGAACATGGTCAAGTTGTCCGACATTATGCAATATGGCTGAAAGCAGGGAACTTTAACATTGGACCCTATGGGAAAATATAAAAAGATCGTCTTCTCTTAAACTACCAGGCCAATTAGAACCAAACTTGGTCACAATAGTCCTTAGTTAGATGTTCTCACCTGAAACTACAATTCATTTGGATCAAAACTTAGTCAGAATAGTCCTTGGATAATCCCCTTAAAAATATTATGTCTGGCAAGTCTGCACTTCATTTCAAGCGGGCCGCCAGCGGGGAACATACGCTATGGGAAAACGCACTCAAATATCTTCTCTGAAACAACTAGGCCAAATTGAACCAGACCTGGTCACAATAGTCCTTATATAGCCCTTTTGATTTATCCAGCAAGTCGGCATTACATCCAAAATTGTTGACAGTGATTAATGTAGTTTAACATTGGACGCTATGGGAAAGCATTCATAGAATTTCACCTCTTAAACAACAAAGCTAATTGGATCCAAACTTGGTCACAATAGTCCTTGGTCGGTCCCCAAAAAAATTGTCCTGAAAGTCTGCACCTCTTGTAAGATGACCGCCAGTAGTGAACTTTGTTTAACATTGGAGCCTATGAGAAACAGATTCAGATATCTTCTCATCTGAAACTAACTGGCAAGTTGGAACTCAACTTGTTCACAAAATTCCTTATTTGGTCCTCTTTAAAAGTGATCATTATTCTTCACCCTTTTCATAATGGTTGCCATCAGGAAATATAGTTCAACTTTGAAGCAAATGACGTGAAGGTCTTTAAACCACAGTGCTATAAATATACTTGAAAATGAGACACTATATTATTGATGTTATTTGGACTATCCATGGCAGGCATGGCCCAGGTGAGCGATTTTTCTCTCTCTCTCTCATGTAATTGTCCCGCCTTTTTTTCTTTTGTTTGTGTTGTGTTTTTTTTTCCTCATGTACAGGTTACGCCTCTTTCTACCTTTTATTTTTGCTCATGTAGAGGAACTAATTACTTTTCTTGTTTGATTTAGCACATGTAGAGGTCCATCCTCACTTTTAAATTGTATTTTGCTCATGGTGAGGTCCCACTTTACTTCTCTTTTGTTTTTTGTCATGAAGAGGTCATGTCTTACTTTTCTTTTCAACTGATGTCATTTAATGTATGGTCGGTTACATACCTGTAATTAAACCAAGCTGACCTATGAATATCACAAGATTCAAATCTGCAAAAAATATAAGAAAAATTATTAAAACAAGTATGCAGACTGCTTTTAAAAGAGGACTAGTAAGAACAAGAGTATTACACAACAGTATAATTAATGACCGAGTCCGATATCCACTGCTGTTTTGCATTAACCAACAGGTGCTGTAGCACATCTAAAATCGTACCCTATCGCTTTAATTATCGGAATGTTTAGCAAAGTCTGCAGAAAATAATATTAAAAATACATAAAATCGGTAGGCGTCGTAAAACATCCAAAATCGGTAGTTTACCACTAAAATCGATGGGGCTGGTAACGGACCGACCATTCAACCTCAAAGAGGGGGGGGGCTATGGTTTTTTTTGGAAAAAATATTCTGTAGCTGATTTTATGTGAAAAAAATATTTTTGCTGCAAAAATGATGAAAAATACTTTTTGAGTAACAGTCTTCCAGCATGCATAATAGAAAAACAACATATCAAAAGTGCAATAATTCTGAGTTTTGCAACCTATGTTTCTTCAATACAGATAAGAACAGTTTATTAATACAGGTTAAAGGAAATTCGTGACTTTTACGGGCTTTACGGAATACTTTCACAAATTAAAAAACCGAAATATTAAAAATTTAAAACTGGATGAATTTCTAAACAGATACTCAAGAGTGTTCCCTATTTCATTTACTTTTATTTTACTTAAAGTACACAACTTACAAGTCAATTTGAAAAACATTTTCTTCTCTGGTCTTCTTATCAAGTGATCAAAATTATTCACACCACATTATGACATAGATAACGATTTTAGTAAAGATTGACGCATTAATACAATTTGATATGTAATATAGTATGCCTGACAGGGACTAATCTCGTAAAAACAACGGTTTTTATAAAATTTCTTTTATGGATATCTCAGTTATTTTATACTACAGTCGTTTCATTATATCATAAACACTGTTTAAAGTTTCATGAAAATCTATTCAGTGGTTCAGGAGGAGTAGCGGAAAAGAGATGGGTACCCTCAAATGTAACGGACGGACAGACGGACGGACGGACGGTCGGACAACCCCATCACTATATACCCTCACTTATCAAGCAGGGGGTATAAAAAGGATATTACAACTACGATTATGGTAAAAACCATTTTTCAATATTAATCCACTTCTGATGTCATGAAATATAATAAGATGTCCTGCTTTTAATTCGGATTATTATTATTATTTTTTAATTTAATTTAATTTTTATTTATTTATTTATTTATTTATTTATTTATTTATTTATTGCATATTCTAAATTCGAATTCCCGAAAGACCTTCTATTTGAATTATTAAAAACTTCCAATTTTACATGGTCCGTAATGTTTTCGTATAAGCCACCTGATCTCACCAATGGTTATACCCCCGCTTGTAAAGTAGGGGGTATATAGTGATGGGGGTGTCCGTCCGTCCTTCCATCCGTCTTTACGTCCGTCCGTTACACCCACAGAGGGTACCCATCTCTTATCCGCTACTCCTGAACCAGTGAAAAGATTTTCATAAAACTTTAACACAGTCTTTATGACATAATATAGATGTGCACCTCTAATTTCAGAATTTGATTTGATTGATTTTTTGGATTTCCGAAAACAAAACATGGACTTGGCCTTAATACAAGTGGGTACCATCTCTTATCCGCTTCTCCTCCTGAACCATCGAATAAATTTAAATGAAACTTTCACACAGTCTTTATAAAATACTGCAGATGTGCACCTCCTCTTTCAGAATTTGATTCGATTGATTTTGCGGTTTCCCATAGCAAAACATAGACTTAAGCATTATGTTACAAGTGGGTACCTATCTCTGATCCGCTTTTCCTCCTGAACCACTGAATAGATTTTCATGATTAATTACTGAGCTTTGCTCACAGTTTTTCTAGTTATACCCCCGCTTGAAAAGCTGGGGGTATATAGTGATAGGGTTGTCCGTCAGTCCTTCCTTCCGTCTTTCCGTCCGTCCGTTACACCTGAGGGTAACCATCCCTTATCCACTACTCAGTCCTAATGAACCGCTGAATAAATTTTCATAAAACTTTAACACAGTCTTTATGAGATGATGTAGATGTGCACCTCCTATTTCAGAATTTGATTTAATTGATTTTTGGGGTTTCCCATAGCAAAACATGGACTTTGCCATTACATTTTAAGGGGGTACCCATCTCTTATCCGCTACTCCTCCTGAAACACTGAATAGATTTTCATGAAACTTTTACACAGTCTTTGTGACATAATGTAGATGTGCACCTCATATTTCAGAATTTTATTTGATTGAATTTTGGGGTTTCCCATTGCAAAACATGGACTTTGCAATTACATTACAATGGGTACCCATCTCTAATCCGCTACTCCCCCTGAACCACTGAATAGATTTTCATGAAACTTGAACACAGTCTTTGTGACATAATGCAGATGTGCACCTACTATATCAGAATTTGATTCCATTGATTTTTGCGGTTTCCCATAGCAAAACATGGACTTAACCACTATGTTACAAGTGTGTACCCATCTCTGATCCACTCTTCCTCCTGAACCACTGAATAGATTTTCATGAAACTTTAACACAGTATTTATGATATAATGTAGATGTGCATATCCTATTTCAGAATTTAATTTGATTGATTTTTAATTTCTGGAATCAAATGGGGGTGCAGGGGGTATTTATTAGTGAGCTTTGCTCACAGTTTTTCTAGTTTTAATTTAGGTTCGTGTTGTTCATCTGTACATGCGTTTCCTTTCTTTCTTTTCTTTACCGTACCTATATAATATGTGAAGTCTTTGTATCTCAGTATTTTTTATGTTGCCATGGTCATTGGATTATTCCTTTTTAGACGGTTGCTCACTTACTTTGCCAGTGATAATCTATAACAACTACATAATATTCATAATGAAGTTTAAGTCTTGATCGTTTTTCATACAAAATCAATATTATTTAATTTTAGTGTTTTGTTTCTTCAACTTTATGGTCTTTGTCTTTATAACTTTACATCTTTCCCATTGTAATTGTGATCGAACTACATATCTTGAGTAAAAAAAACACAGGTAATCAACGATTACAAAGTTCGCCTCGTTGTGGCATATTGACACAGTAACCCAATTTTGCCTGGATGCTTACCTACCATCAGAGACGACACAACAATCTTGATATCAAACATTGATGTAGCGTTACTCTCGACATTTACCAATAACGTCCACTCAAACCGGTGCTAGGGCCATCTAGAAATTACTATGAAGTATGAGCAAAGCTCATTATTGAGGACTTCATGGTGACTTCAAGACCAAGAACAGCTATAAAAACGTTGTTCCATTGCTTTTACAGTGTATTTTTAGACTTTGTCTCGTATGCATTTACTCCATATCCTTTCATTGTTAATTTAAAATCTCCTGCAGTGTGGAGTCCGTAAAAGGGTTCTCCGTGCGAGAAATATATGCTATCTTCATATTTCTGTTATGGTGTACACGTTCTTGAGAGAATATCTCCTATGGATACAATATCATACTTTAAAATTGGACATTTTATTCATTCATTCATTTATTTATTATTATTTTTTTTTTGTAATTTACAAAAGATATTCTGACCACCGGTTTACAGTGCCCCACATATCACTTTATGCCAATTTTTCTTATAATAGACTCGACGAGTGCCTTGTATCTCAATTAACGATCATTTTAAGAGAACTACAGCAAGGACAACCATGGTTCTGAAATTTGGGGTATTAATAGATTTCGTCCCTCTGATCATTTCTGTAAATGACACTTATTGTTTTCAAAATAACAGCCAAAAACTTTACAATCATTTAAAATTGAGATTTCTAGAGCAAAAACTGTAATGGGTGGGATGATATTTCTGAAAGTAAGTGAGAACTGAACTGTCAGTCTATACAAAGATGAACAACACGGATCCAATATAAAACCATGGCTGAAAGTAGATGCACCGGTAGTGTAAGCATCTCCTACTTCTTATAAGACACATGCCGTGTTTAACATGTCAAATTCGGTAGTAAAGTCAAATCCAGATATCCCATAGCGGTTCAACAACATCGTGATGTCGACAGTAAAACCTCTAGAGTGAGGACTTCCAAGTTATTGGTAAAAATAATTGAGAACCGAACCGTCCATCTAAAACAATAATCCAAGAACAATGGCAACATCGGAAAAACAAAGAGACAGAGACATAAAATGAATACGGCATGCGCTTGTTTAAGTATCCTATTTGTAAGCAACCGGTCTCTATTATTACTGCCCTTTGGTCGTTGTCTCTTTGACACTTTCTCCGTTTCCCTTCTTTTTTCTATCAAGGAAGTCAGTGTATCGACCACAGGCCATTGAGTAGCGATTGAGATGAAAGTTTCAACTTGATAAAACTTGTCCTGCTGTTCTTGATTGTTTTATCTAGATTCTATAGTTTTCGAGATAACCAAAAACTTGGTAAACATGTAAAGAGCAATATGTCTGCAATGGGAAAACGGATATTTCTATACTTTTCAGTAGTGCGACATTTTGTTTTGCTGGTCATTTTACCAGTATTTTCCCCTTTTAACATGAAAATGTGGTCGTTTTCCACAATTACAAGTCTTTGGCATTAATATATATTGAAATGATCTCACTCTGATATAACAATAACTACCTTCCTATAGTAAAAGGTGGTTCTTTTGAAAATAAAGGTGGATGTAAAGGTGATTGTAAAGGTGATTGTTTCAACAACCTTTAAACATGAATGGAAAACACCGTTTACCCTGTGTAAGTTTTCTCTATCTGTCCCAGTCTTTGTGATATTTGCAAAAAATCTTCAGTTTTAACCCATTGTTCTATTTATACTTTTTGATGGATCAAGTGCCAGATACAATTTAGAAACAAAATACCCTAAGGATGATTTCCGCTAACTTTGGCTTCAATCCACCATGTGGTTTCAGAAATGTTTAAAAAGGTTTACAGATGACGACGGTGGATGGCAAGTGATGGGTAAAAGCGCTACATATGCGTATGCTAAAAAGGAATTCCATTAAAGAAGTCATCACAATTGGATAAAAATAATAAAGGCAGCTAGACAAGTACAGCCTGATATGACTGCAGCACGTCCACCAGATTTTTTTTCAAGTGAACAGTAATAAGATGGACATAAAATATGCTCCCAAGTAGTATAGTAACTACCCTTACCTTCTTGTGGTTTTTCAAAATCTTGCTTTAAATAAAGAAAAGTAACAATTTAGAGCAATGATCGTATTTGATCGTATTTGACAAGACAGGTCTTCGAAACAAAAACTAGAGTCTGTATTGCTCACCTAACATAATACTACTAAGCCACGCCTATGCTGGTGACAAAAATATTTTCCCATTTGGTTTTTAACTATGTTCTCCACTATCAGTCTTGTTTTGTCAGATTCCATTAAATTAAGTCATCTTTGTAAATTATCTTTCATATATAAGGCCATTCTAAATTCATTCTACGCGCGTAGGTTTTTGAAAATTCTTGAAAATGAAAAACAAACAAAAATTTCGTAATTCCCACAAATTCGGGTTGAGTTACAGATATCCCCCAAACGAACACAGCTATACGTTTTCCACAGTTCCCATGTCAACTTCAGCTTTTACGAGATTTCTAAAACTTAAACATTAATTTCTACACATGTCAGACAACCATCTTGTAAAACTTCACAAAATTGAAGCACTTTCAATTTCCCTGCCTTTTTCCATTTCCATGGCAATGGCAGTCATCTTGAAAATTTCGAGGCTAAAAATCATTTTTACACATCCCAGACAACCTTCCTTCAAAATTTCACCCAAATTAGAGCACTTTGAATTTTCCCGCCTTGTTTTCTGTTTCCATGCTAAATGCTCCCAAGTAGTATAGTAACTACCCTTACCTTCTTGTGGTTTTTCAAAATCTTGCTTTTAATAAAGAAAAGTAACAATTTAGAGCAATGATCGTATTTGACAAGACAGGTCTTGGAAACAAAGACTAGAGGCTCTGAGACTGAGTCTGTATTGCTCACCTAACATAATACTACTAAGCCACGCCTATGCGGGTGACAAAAATATTTTCCCATTTGGTTTTTAACTATGTTCTCCACTAGCAGTCCTGTTTTGTCAGATTCCATTAAATTAAGTCATCTTTGTAAAGTATCTTTCATATATAAGGCCATTCTAAATTCATTCTACGTTTCTACGTCTCACCCACGTGCGTAGGTTTTTGAAAATTCTTGAAAATGAAAAACAAACAAAAATTTCGTAATTCCCACAAATTCGGGTTGAGTTACAGATATCCCCCAAACGAACACAGCTATACGTTTTCCACAGTTCCCATGTCAACTTCAGCTTTTAAGAGATTTCCAAGGCTTAAACATTAATTTCTACACATGTCAGACAACCATCTTGTAAAACTTCACAAAATTGAAGCACTTTGAATTTCCCTGCCTTTTTCCATTTCCATGGCAATGGCAGTCATCTTGAAAATTTCGAGGCTAAAAATCATTTTTACACATCCCAGACAACTTTCCTGCAAAATCTCACCCAAATTAGAGCACTTTGAATTTTCCCGCCTTGTTTTCTGTTTCCATGGCAAAAGTTGACTTTTTTGAAAATTTAAAGGCTAAAAATTAGTTCTATACATGCTAGACAACCTTCCTGTAAAATTTCATCCAAATCGGAGAATTTTGAATTTTCTCGTCTAAATGGCAACGACTGCTATTTTGAAAACAAAGGCTGCTTGTACATCTACTCATGTAGGCAAACATTCCTCTTAAGTAAAAATCATTTCTACACATGCCAGACGACCTTCCCATAAAATTCCATCCAAATTTGACCATTTAAGATTTTCCCGCCCTTTTTCGGTTTCCATGGCAACAGTTGACTTTTTGAAAATTTTTATGCTAAAAATCATTTCTACACATGGCAAACTTTCATCCAAATCGGAGCACTTTGAATTTTCCCGCCTTTTTACTGTTTCCATGGCAACGGCAGCTATTTTGGAAATTTCAAAGCTACGTGCGCATCTTTTCATGTAGGCAAACATTAACTGTAAAGTTTCATGAAGTTTGGCCCAATAGCTTCCGAGAAAAGTGTCGGACAAAGTAGAAATAAAAATAAGGAAACGGGGTAAACACAATATGCCTCTCAAACTTCGTTTGGGGGACATAATGAGCAATCTTTAAAAAGGACCTTACACGCATCAACCTTGATCGGAACGAAATGAGCATCATACATCATTCCTCTAAAGTTTGGTCAAATTTGCTTCAGTGGAGAAAATAAAAGTGCGATTTTTCCATAGGGTCAGTGTTAACTATGCACCGTGCGGACAGCTATGTTTAAATGATCGGATCAAAAAAATGAGAGATCTTTGTAAGGGACTTTCCATTCGTCACTCCTGTAAATATTAATTGAATTTGCTTCAGTGGTGTCAGAGGAGTAAATGAAAATAGTACTTTCAATAGAATACAATCTTAAATTCTAATATGGCTCTCTTCTTTCGCTTTGGAAACAAAGCTATGTTCTAATTCCAACAATATTTTTTAGCACATGCGTATATTTTTTTTTTTACAAAAGGACATTCGTAACGTACAATTTCACATTTTATTCACACAAAATTCATTTTGTTTTGTTTAAATAAAGTTTTAAAAAATGAATCACCCAAAAATTCACATCAAATAATGACAATAATTGAAATTTACAACAGTTACTAAATTTAAGACTCGGAACTGAAATTGACATAACCGTAACCTAGCAACGAATGTGTTGTTGTGTTGTTGTTATGGAATCTTATCTATGTTGCATATCATGCTGTATTATTAGCTGTCGCTCGGTATAAAATATTGACAAATATAAGGTCTGCCCATGTTCTAGTTCGCATAGAGCCCGCTTGCAATAATCTATTTCTTAATTAAGTTATGTGTTTTCCCATAGGATCTTATGTTAAACTGAGATCCCTGCTGGCACCCATCTTGGGACATTTTTAAAGGGGACCATCCAGGAGCTTTTGCAACAAAGTTTGAATCCATTGAATATGTAGTTTCAGAGAAAATATCTTAAATGTTTTCAACAGGGTCCAATGTTAGACTATGTTCCCTGCTGGCAGCAATCTTGGATGTAATGTGGACTTCCCAGACACCAACTAAGAATTTTTGACATACAAAACAAAAAGTATAAAATCACCAAATAAAGGGCAATAACTCTTATATGGGCATTTGGATTTTCTTCACAATTGTCACATGTATAGATCTTGATATGATGAGCATTTTTGCAATTTAAACTTTGCCTCTATGTCAAACTGTTTTTGAAATATAAGTCGAAATATATAAAATCACAAAAATTTTGACCAATAATATAGGATTAAACACTGAATTTTAGGAAATTATGTATGTATAAACTCCGGTAGCTCACTCACAAACTGAACTTTTATGAAATAATCTATGCATAAACTCCGCCAGCTCACTCACAAACTGAATAAAGTCCGAAGGACTTTATGTGAAGTTTGTGAGTGAGCTGCCGGAGTTTATACATACATAATTTCCTAAAAATCAGTGTTTAATCCTTATAATTCCAACTTTGTACGTTAAAAACTGCAATATCCCTTTTAACGACGTCTTTATTTGATGCACTATATTTTTGCGGAGCAAATTCATGGGCAAACGGAAATATCGAAAAATAATTCTGTTTGCTATTCGTGACGTTGACCAATGAAAATGAACGTTACAATTACATTTGGAATTATAGGGCAATAACTCCAATATGGGTATTTAGATTTTCTTCAAAATGGGCATGTAGATAGATCTTGACATGCTGAACATTTTTGCATATTAAACTAAACCTCTGTCTCAAACTGTTTTTGAAATATCAGACGAAATATATAAAATCACGAAAAAATGACAATTAAAGGGCAATAACTCCTACATGGGCATATGGATTTTCTTCAAAATTTCCATGTGGGTAGATCTTGACATGCTGAACATTTTTGCCTCTATCTCAATTTATTTTTGAAATACAAGACGAAATATATAAAATGGGTCAAAGACTCAAATGGCCGGGTTGCGTTTTGGTGCTTCCATTGATTTATTGGTTCCCTAATGGGTCTGTGTATAGAATATGTTGAAAATATTTATAAAAGATGACTAAGAAAAAAAATCTGGAAAAATATGAAAACATATTGGAAATAATTCCATAAAGTCAGGTGCACATCTTCAATATATATAGAAACATTCTTTGAAGTTGGTGAAAATTGTAGGAGGAATTGATTTCACAAAATAGGTACCCTATGTTAAACATTTTGATAAAAAAAATGACGATGTTCCAAAGTTCGGAAAAATTGGAAAAAATTTCCGAAATATTTCCATAAAGTCAGGTGCACATCTTTAATATATATATAGAAACATTCTGAGAAGTTTCAAAGATGTTGGTTGAAAACTGTACGAGGAGTTGATTTCATAAAATAGGTATCCCATTTTTCCCGCCCGCCGCCCGACCGCCCGCCATTCACCATACTATAACCCGGATTTGCACTCCGTGCAACCCGGCCAAAAATCACGAAAAATTTGAACAATAAAGGGCAGTAACTCCTAAATGGGTATTTGGATTTTCTTCAAAATTGGCATGTGGGTAGATCTTGATGTGCTGAACATTTTTGCAATTTAAACTTAACCTCTATCTGTTATTGTGTTTTAATAAAAAATAAATAACTTCAAAATTTTGAAAATTTTACGGAAAAGGGAGAATAACTGTGAGTTGGGTCGTCAGATTTTCTTCAAAATTGCATGGTTGATAGATCTTGTCATGCTTATCATTTTTACCTATGTAAGATTTTTGATAACTGCAAGTTATTTGCCAAAAAAAGCAATTTACCCCTCTGTTCTATTTTTAGTAAGAGTGGCCATGTTGTTTGGTTTTCAGACTCCTCGGATACAATTTTGAAAGTACATTCCTTGGTGATGGTCCAGTGCAAGTTTGGTTTAAATTGGTCAACCAGTTTCAGAGGGGATTTTGAAGGAAAAAAATTACGACGGACGGACGGACACCAAGTGATGACAAAAGCTCAATCTGGCATAGCCAGATGAGCTAAAAAGCTAACGGAATACGGGCGGACAGACGAAGAAGGACAGGTAGTTGCAATAGCTCATACTTACCCTTTTGGTCAGGTGAGCTAACTACAGGCGCTCAAGAGCCTGTATAGCTCACCTGGTCCATAGCTGACATAAACTTCAGCCCAAATTACCTCAATGTTAAAATGTCTCAGTTTCAAAGGAGAAGATCTTTGAACGTGATTTCCCCATATGGGCCAATGTTAAACTATGTTCCCTGTTGGCGGCCATCTTGGAATAGATGCGGACTTACCAGACACATCCTTCAATTGGGACTACCTATGGACAGTTGTCACCAAGCATGGTTCCAATTGTGGAAGTAGATTCAGTAGTTTTCATAGTAATTGAAAGCTCAACTATCCATTACAACCCATTTCAGACCACCATTCAAAATAAATTTGGGCAGGGGTTCCCCTTGTAATCCAGGTAATACATATAGCTGAAATCAAAACATTTCAAGTCCCCCTTTCAAAAAAAATTGTCAGGGGTNCATTTGTTTCCATTAGGGCAATCATTTTCACCAATTGAATTTGAAAAATATTTGATTCCAATTGTCAGGGGTCCCCCTTATAATCTAGTTTATACATTTTTTGGAAATCGTGAAGAAAAATATGTAGCAGAATACTTTTTTGAAAGATTCAATGTTCTAGTTTGGTTTCCATGGCAACTGAAAGTTCCACTATCTATTACAACCCATTTAAGACAATCATTCAAAAAACATAGGTAATCAACGATTACAGAGTTCGCCTCGTTATGGCACTTTGTCACAGTAACAAAATTTTGACTGGATGTTGACATCACATTTGCATGCCTAAGCAAGGTTTCATGATCCTACCATGTATATTGACTGAGATCTGAACTTGTCCGAAAACTTGAACATAAATCACTCATGCGTAAAACATAAGTCAAAGTGACCTACTTTTGCATGGATGCTGATAACCCATCAGGAATGCATGCCTATGCAAGGTTACATTATCCTACCATGTACAGTGACTGAGATCTGAACTTGTCCAAAAACTTGAATGTAAATCAATCAAGCGGAAAATATAGGTAAATGTTGGATGCTGATCTATCATTAGAGATGGATGCATATGCAAGGTTACATGATCCTACCATGTATAGTGACTGACCGAAAACTTGGATGTAAATCAATCAAGCGGAAAATATAGGTCAAGGTGTCCTAATTTTGCCTGAATGCTGACCAACCATCAAAGATGCATGCATGTGCAAGGTTACATGATCCTACAATGTGTAGTGACTGAGATCTGAACTCGTCCAAAAACTTGAATGTAAATCAATCAAGCGTAAAATATAGGTCAAAGTGACCTAATTTTGCCTGGATGCTGATCCACCATCAGAGTTGCATGCATATCCAAGGTTACATGATCCTACCATGTATAGTGACTGAGATCTGAACTCGTCCGAAAACTTGAATGTAAATCAATCAAGCGTAAAATATANCTTGGAGGCTGTGAGATAGCCCAAGATGCACCTGCATACAAAGTTTGATGACCCTACCATGCATAGTTGCAGAGTAGACGTAGACGCGGACGCCGGGGGTACTACTCCAATAGTCCCCCTCAACTTCGTTTAGGCGAACTAACTAGAGGCTCACATGAGCCTGTATCGCTCACCTGGTCACTGGTTTTATTCATTGTCACCAATAGACCACCCATTCATACTATAAATCAGTTCAGCAGATGTTACATTTTCATTTTTGGACGAGGTACAATCTAAAAATCACAAACTTTGGAAGGGATCACCCAAAGACAACCGTAACCAAGTTTAGTTCCAATTGGCTCAGTAGGTTCAGAGGAGAAGACATTTGAATGCATTTCCCATAGAGTCCCTATGTTAAACTATGTTCCACGCTGGCAGCCATCTTGGATGAGGTAAGAACGTAAAAATCACAAACTTTAAAGGGGACCACCAAAGGACTATTGTGACCAAGTTTGGTTCAATTTGGCTTGGTAGTTTCAGAGGAGAAGATCTTTGGATGCATTTCCCATAGGGTCCCTATGTTAAACTATGTTCCCTGCTGGCGGCCATTTTGAATGAGGTATGAACATAAAAATCACAAACTTTGAAGGAAAATATCTAAAGACTATTATAACAAAGTTTGGTTCCAATATGCTCAGTGGGTTCAGAGGAGAAGACATTTGAATGCATTTCCCATAGGGTCTCTATGTTAAACTGTGCTCCACGCTGGCAGCCATCTTGGATGAGGTACAAAAGCAAAAATCACAAACAACTTTAAAGGGGACCACCCAAGGACTATTGTGACAAAATTTGGTCCCCATTGGCTCAGTGGTTTCAGAGGAGAAGATTTTTGAATGCATTTCCCATAAGGTCATATGTTAAACTATCTTACCCGCTGGTGGCCATCTTGGATGAGATGCGAACCTGCTGGACATATGTAGAAATTGTAATTCTGGAAAATCTCAACACTTTTGCAATTCACATTTAAAATTTATCTCAAACAGTTGTAGATCTTACTATGCTGACCATTTTTTTATACAAACTTCACTCCTATCTTCTATCAATTTCAATATATAAGACCAGAGGTAACGAAAAACTGAAAATTTTACGGAAAAGGGGCAATAACTCCAAGACGGGTAAACGGGTATTCCCCAAAATTGCAGGGCAGGTAGATCTCATCATGCTGATCATTTTACCCCCCATGTCAGAATTTTGATATCTGTAATGGGTTTCGAGTAATTTGCAAAAAACAGCAATTTACCCCCATGTTCCAATTTTAGCAACAGCGGCCATGTTGTTTGGTCTACGGACATAAAAATTACAAATTTGAAAGAGCATACCCTGGTGATGATTCAGGCCAAGTTTGGTTAGTATTGGCCCAGTAGTTTCAGAGAAGATCTTTGAATAAAAGTTAACGGACGGACGGACGATGGACGCCATGTGATGGCAAAAGCTCACATGGCCTTTGGCCAGGTGAGCTAAAAATTGGGCAGGGCTTCCCCTTATAATCCAGCTAATACGTTTTGCTGAAATCAAAGCATTCCAAATCCCCCTTTCAACAAAATTTGGCCGGGGTTCCCCCTTAACATCTAGTTTATACATGTTTCTTTAATTGTGAAGCAGAATACATTTTAAAGATTCAGTGTTCTGGTTTGGTTTCCATGGCAAGTGAAAACTCCATCATCCATTACAATCCATTTAAGACCACCATTCAAAACAATTTTGGGCATAGATTCCACTTATTATCTAGGCAATTCAGTCAATAATTAATCTTTGCGTTTCGAAAATTTACAAAAAATCAGAATACACAAATGTATTTTTTTTTCATCTAAGATTTGATTTTAACTGGACATTGCAGAAGACTTTTAGAAATATTGAATACTTCTTCAAATTAAATCTATTACCTCCCTTTTTAAAATTTTGCCTTTTTATTATTTCTAAGTACCCAAAAAAGTGGGTTGGTGTACATAATTAGGAATTAGAAATATTAAATGAATTGAACATGTTCTAGTAATATAAAGAGTACTTTTGTATGAACAATCAATCTCTTTTTGCTATTTTTGTTATCAAATAATACCGAACATGTGCTTTTAGGCTTTATTTCCTGATTTTAATGAATGTTCGGGGATATTTTCGTTAGCCTCGTCCGTCCGTCTGTCCGTCCGTCCGTCACAAATCCTTGCGACGCGACCACCATTTTTTGGATTTAGGGTTTTAATTTTGTTACAGAACTGTTGCATATATGCTGCAGATGCGCAATAAGCTTTTGGATTTTTGATATTGGTCTTGGTGGAAACAAGAGGCCCCAAGATGTCCATTTTGACACATGTACTCCTCCTACATTTTTGGATTTAGGGTTTTAATTTTGTTGTAGAATATGCGCAAAAAGCTTTCGGATTTTTTATATTTATCTTGATGCAAATAAAAGGCCCCAAGATGTCGATTTGACAAAGACCACAAAATGTGGATTATGACACCATGGCATGCGACGCAAACTCATCCTACATTTTTGGATTTGTGTTTTTAATTTTGTTTCAGAATTGATGCATAAAGTCTGTAGATGCACAATAAGCTCTCAGAATTTTGACTCCGGTTCCAACTTTGGTAAATTTCCTGAAAATGTCAAAGACTGATATTTTTGGACATTTTGGCATATAATCTTATATTTCTGCAAGTATTTGGATAAAAATAAAAATTCTGAAATCTTAGAATTCGAAAATGTGATTCAAACTTTGGTAAATATCCTGAAAGTCTCAAAGACCACTTTTTTGGAATTCTACCTAGCAACAATACTGTTAGGATTTGTTTTCATTAGGGCAATCATTTTCACCAATTGATATTAAAAATATTTGATTCCAATTTTGGTAAATTACCTGTAAGTGTCAAAGACCACTTATTTTTTGGAATTCTACCTAGCAACCCTACGTTTAGGATTTGTTTCAATTAGGGCAATCATTTTCACCAATTGAATTTCAAAAATATTTGATTCCAATTTTGGTAAATTTCCTGA